>JANZLQ010000065.1:3780655-3796541 GCA_026212715.1 Elanus axillaris
TTATTGTTGTTATTATCATTATTAGTTTCTTCCTTTCTGTTCTATTAAACTGTTCTTATCTCAACCCACGAGTTTTACTTTCCCCCCCCCTATTCTCTCCCCCATCCCACTGGAGGAGGGGTGAGCAAGCAGCTGCGTGGGGCTGAGTTAACCGGCTGGGATTAAACCATGACACCGTGACAGCCTTCCTTTCTTTTTTTTCCCCCAGACGTAACTTCTGAGGACGATGAGTCAATTCCTGAAGCTGCTGGTATCTAAGGGCCTTGCAGGGAACCCTCACCTTTTTTTTCCCCAGCAGACAGCCTCTGTGGCTGGTTTAAGGTGTCTGTGTGGGAGATAACCCCATCAAGAGTTCAGCCTGGTTTCCATGAAACCTTCAGGTCTTGGATGACGCAGTACAGACATCTTCCACCCCTAGGCTATGTCCACATTGCTAAAAGGCATCTGCTCCGGGGAACGGTGCCTAGCTCCCAGGTCAAATCAAAACATATTTTTGTATTCATCCACATTGTTCTGTAGACTGGGTTCACGTCTTCTTTGGGCTCTGGGTAGCATGGTCGTGGCCCTAGGAAATAATTACTTGCTTCCTTTGTGCTTTTTGTTCAGTTCAAAGAAAATGTCTGGAATAATGGGAGGCCTGTGTTATGGCCTGCCAGGCTGCTCTCCTGTTGTTTTCTGTCACGATGCCGGTGGTGCGTACGTCCTGGCCTAGGGCACGGCAGGGAGACGCAGGATGGAGTTTAAGGGGTGCAAGGTCTTTTGGGCTAGTTTTTGAGAGCTGAGGTAGCCAAAGCTGGCTGGTTGTGCTTATGAAGTGTGGGCTGTATCCCAGCCTGGCTCGCCTTCCCGCGTTGCTTCACTTCAAAAGAGAGCTGAGGAGTGACCTAAGGCACATCGGTAGTTTGTGTGAGATCAGAGAGCAGGGCCAGGGAAGGAGCTGGGGAGCTCCGTTGTCTGACAGCATAGGCTCATCCACAGCAACCGCTGCCTACAACAGCTCTGTCATTTTTGGCAAGGAAAAAAATGCAGAGAAAGGCTGATAATTATGATAACAATTGAAATGGATGGTTCAGAAGCAAACCAGAAAGTTACAACTGTAATGACAAACAATATCATCAGAGTAAGATAAATGGGATGAGCTTTTGCTTTCCTTGTGGGCAGGATGGCATAGCAAGAAGGTAAGGTCTTTTCCCTAGCATTAGAAAAATGCAAAATAATTTTATAAGGACTCCATCCACTTATTTTGGAAAAGAGTGCCGTACTACAGACAATGCCCTGCAGGTTTTGGCAAGAGGTTTTTTTAGTCTTTTTTTTTTTTCCAATACAATACTGTAGATTATATGCACTATAATTGTTTGTATTCTGAGAATATGGGATGTAATTGCACCATTGAACATGAAAGAGCCCACTGATGCATTTGCCCAGTTAGAGTAGTGCACATATTGCCTAGGGATGGGGGTAACTACTGTTTCTTTCCTGTATGATGCAATTAAATTTTCTTTTCTGTACAGTGTAAGTCACAACAGCTTGTCAGTCCTCACTGCAGACTTTGGGAATTACTAGAATGTCAATATTTACTCCTTTTCTACAAACATATAACAAAGCTAAAGTTTCTCTCGTTATATATTAAGTGTGTGTATGTCAAGCAAGTACTCTCGACTGTGTAAGGGCTAATCAGCTACAGAGTTCAAAATTAATACAATTTCCAAAGGGAGAAAACATTGTAAATAAAATGTTTACACAAAAGATTAACTCAACCTCATTGTAAATGGAAAAAAAATTATATAGAGTAAGACAGTAGCTTCCCAAAGGATATGTGAAAGAAAGCAATACAGATTAGCCAGTGTTTGTAATTATATTAGTGTGTGTATGTATTTCTTTATGTGTTAATGAGAGGATAAGAAGGATGCTCTTTGAGATATGATCATCTTTTCCCTGTAGAATGAGGAATTATGACCGCAGCTCTTTAATTTGATACCCTCAGGAGGTGTGAGTTTAAGCCCTTTTACATCAGAAAACCTTAGCATGAGTGGTGCTACAGTGGTAGCAGCAAAGAGGAAGATATGAGGCAAGGAGAGCAGGGCTATGTGTTTAATTTTAATGAAATAATGCATGTTGCATTAGACAAGATAGGCCTGATGGCAACATCCAATGGAGTTTTTAAAAGCTTTCCATACATTTTTGTCACAGACTTTAGCATTTAATGAAAATATTATGCTTGCTACAGTATTCTATTGCATGGATTTAGTATACCTTTAGATAGGGTAGCATTCCCTATTTAAAATTTTCCAAGTTAAAAAGAAATTTAGACTTTTTTTTTCTGGCCTATAATTTGCCCTTTTTTGGGGAAAAAAAAAAAAAGGAGTGTGATCAAAAAGGTATCTTTTTCATATTTCCACTGCCTAGTCTTGAAACAGTATCAGGGATCTTCTCGGTAATTTCTTTGCAAATATATTTTTTAAAAAGTCTTTGTACATATTGCCTGATCCAGACCCACTAACTTCATTGTCAAGAGTACCACTGATTTTGCTGGACTTTAAGTTAGATCCTGAATGATCTTGGGAGAGTGCTGTAGTGTGAATGCTTCAAACCATATTCTGTACACCTTATCTAGCCTGCAGATATACAGCAGGATCACACAGACTTACCATGACAAGCGTGTGAAGAACAGTAGACTGGAGCAGTAGAACGAATAAATCAATGTGAAATTATCAGCTGAATGGTACACCTTGTCCCCAGCAAGTGGAAACTTTAAAAGGAGATGTTTAAAAAAGTAAGTGAATTCTTAAAAATACTATGGAGTGTGTGTGTGTATACACATACATATATATATATAACTTTCATGATATGTCATTTGTGCTTACATAACTCACAAGCCTGCACAAATCCTCTGCACATCAGACTGAGAGGTCCCTATAATTTTAGACAAATTATTTTTCTGACAAAAGTACATTTTTCTGAAAGAGCATATTTCTAAATAGTATCTGACTACTTTTCTGTGGAAGCTGAGAAGCACAGTTTAGTGACACAAGCAGGGAAAGGGTAATATTTCATAGTCCTGCCTTTTAAAATGACAGAAAAGTTCTAAAAGAAGAAGTCTGAACCCTAAAAGTGGTAACAGAGCTGATAACGACTTTGGTTTGGGGCATAAAAGTACTGCACAGTACATAGCTACTGCACAGCAGCTCCTTGGGGAGGTGCTCATAAGCCCTCCCATCCCGACGCTGGTTTGCCTTCTTCCACGGTTCCCTTTGGCTAACGGCATCCGTGCAGGAGATTCCCACTGAGTAACCAGGATGCCGTGAGCTAACACCTTTCCTGTCCACAACAAGGTGCATCTTTCTTGGCCGGAGCTGTGTCTACAAGGGAGAGAGCTGTCTGAAGGGGGTTAGGAGGTCGGGGCTGTCCCTGCCCATGCCATTGCTGGCTCTTTCTTCCAACCACGGTGGCCTTGTGATTTTGTCAGCCACGTCAGCTCCCACGTCCCGCAGGACTGGCTCAATCGCTGACAGCCAAGCGGCCGCTTTGCCAAGAGTCCCTCTTGCCTGGAGCACCACCTGACTTGCCAAACCCCATTTTGACTGTTTTCTGGAGTCCTACCTTTTCCTCTGCCACGATCTTTTTTTAAAATTTATTTATTTTTATTAGTAAGGGCTGCAACACTGCTCCGAAATCCTAGTCCCCGGCGGCAAGTACTAATACGGATAAGAGAGAAAGTGTCTGTAGAAGAGAGCAGGTGAGACGGGGCAAGGGTCAGCTTGCAAACCTCTCCTGTCCTTGCTGCTCAGCTATTCCCATCTTCAGATTACACTTCATTTGTGTCTCAGACTTGAGCATTTTGCCAGACTGATCTGACTCGGGGATAAGGACTGAAGAACAAGGACGTGGCCAGGATGTGGCCAGGATTCGGCTCTGGGAACACTTTACCAAAGTGAGTATAAATGGAGCTCTTCAGTGGTCACTGCGATATATAAACTGGGAAAAAAGTGGAAAAGAGAGAGAATTAATTCATCGTACATTGGAGCAGAAAACTCACATCTGTCCTTTATACAAGCCAGTACACCCCATTTATTAATGCTGTTCTCCGCACTGCCGGGTCTAGGCAATTAACTTCCCCTGACTGGCTTCCCTAGTGTGAGGAAGGATAGACAGTATGTTTATCATGGGGATGTATTGATTTCTTTTTTTAAATTCTCAAGTAAATTGCGTAATTTTCAATATGTTAGAGACTGGAAGATAAATGCCTGGTCACATGCAATAATTAAGGGATGAACTGAATCCTTTACATTCTGGGGCTGAAAGACCCCTTAAAAGTTAAACAAGTGAAAGGCAATTCTGGGTAAATCAGGATTTGGTTTCTTTAGCCTGAAAATTAAGGTCTAGTGTGAAAACTCCAGGCGCTTCTGTACCCCAGAAAAATGCATTAAAAAATTAGCCCTTCACATGTGCGGCATTAAGAGCATCAGATTTTCTGAGGTAGACAACCACGTGCAGTGCCCATCTGAGATTAAAATCCACTAGCCCTAAGGCACTTATTTGTAAAAAAAGATATTTAGGTCATTTCAGTGCCCATTCTTTGTGTTTTGATGTGGAAAAATATGTAACACTAGCTTTTCTGTAAAGCCCATGCTTTCAACTTGTTAACTCTCCTTCCTCCCTCCTCAAGTCTCAGTCATATCTCATGACTGCTATAGTCTAAACTGAGAGGAAAGAAAGGTTCAAAATTAAGAACTGACAAAACTTTCAAGGCAAACGGCTGTACCTAATACTCAGAAAACCGGATGATTAAGACGCATTATCACCTCCAACATTTTAGAAAGATCTGGCCTGTTTACTCCGAGCCTCCTTACCCAAATTTTATTTCCCCTGATTTTTTCCACTTTCAACAGATGGTGAATCAACCATCCAGGTGTAAGGCTGGCTGGGCTTTTGGAAAAAGGATTTAAAGTACTACATAAAAGGATGGATAAAGTGCATCATCATGGAGGGGCTGTATAAGCAACTACAAAGCACAGAGTACGGCTAAGACTAAATGTAGAGACGCAGAAGCTGCATCTGTCAGGAGCAAGGGAACAGCCAAGGTAAAACGTCGCACGTTCGTGCGGGCAGAGGGCTGGGCTCTGCCAACCGCCCTGACACGGGGCCGGTGCCTTACCCCGCAGATGGCCACTGGAAGCGGGAGCCAGAGGGTTGCCAGCCGCAGGAGGATGGCAGGGCAATCCTGCCAGGCCGGGGAGCGGGGACGGCTCTGCAGGGCTCAGCCCTGCAGGAACAGACAGCTTGCAGCACGCTTGTCCGACCCGTTTGGCTTTAATCAGGTGCGGGTGGCCTTTCTTTTCTCGAGAATTACTCTGGGGCTTGCGGTATCAAGCTCAAGGGATCTCAATTCCAAATGCCATTTGAATGAGCCTCACGTGGAAGAGGTAAGTTAGGATCAAAGCCAGGAGGAAGCGTTGCTCTAGAGGCTGAGAGCCGCCATCCAAAGAGTAAGGTCAGGCTGATGGAACCAGCAATAACAGTAAAGAAATGGAAGCAATAGCAACAAAATCAAAAAACAAGTGGGGACTCATAAAACAAATATTAGGCCAACGGATGAGAATGCCTGAATATAAAAGATCAGGGAGAAATGACCTCTGAGGAAAATGTCACAAAGATGCAAAATAAAACCCAGTAAAATTAGGAGGCAAGAATGGGCTAAACTAAATGCAGCACAGAAGCAGAAAACTCAGGCATGAAAATGACCATATCTAGAAATAGAGAAAAATGCAGTTCGTGGGAGAGAGCTAAAAGTGTGTGTGTGTATATATATATATATATATATTTAAGCAGCTCATTGGCGGTGGGTGGAAGCCCCGGCAGCTCCTGGCACTAGAAAGGCTCCGCAGGGCGTGGGTCCTGCATTGCTCCCAGCCGTGGCCCTCGCTGCACCCGGGAGATGTGCCGACCCCGTACATTTTCCAGGCAGCTCCTGCCGGATAAGCTCTGTGAAATCTGGCCGGAGTTGAAAGCCATAGTGCTGTTAGCCATCCACTGGGGTGGATGTTTCCACTGGCAGAGAACCACTGGCAATGAATCAAGCAGTCACTGAATGAAAAATAAGTACAGCCAGATGTTTGGTAGCAAAAATATTGTCAGAGAAAATCTCCGGCTCATTTAGAGCTGTCTGTTGTTGTGCTCAAGGTGTCTGTATGCTTCGGGAGCTGGGCAGAAAGCAGAGAACAAGCCACACTGCTCCACTAAAGTGTAAACACAGCACGGATTTTGATCTGTTTCAACAAACTGCTTTTTTTGGGAAAATTTGTAATGATCCATGGGAAGTGCTGGTGAAAACCCAGAATTGGATACTGTCAAACACAAGACACTTCTCCGAGCAGTGCAAGGGGTAAATATCTGTTCTGCTTCACTCTGGAGTGATGTGACTTGGGATTGTCCCTTCTCAGGTGGGTACCATGACCACGGGTCAAGAATTAACACTCAGGCAGAGAATTCCTGATGGATCCAGCTCTGGCAGTTTAAGAAGCTGCTGCCTGCAGTTGCCTGCTCTGTCTCTCTGCCAAAGGCTGCTGGCAAGAAGGAGTGCAAAGCGAAAGTGTGCTTATGCTTCATTTCACAGCCCAGCATATTCACGTAACCCCCCCCGATAAATGGGGGTTTGTATTAAGATGTCAAGCTACGAACTCCTGTGGCCAAGGTATGGGTTCACTTTAATCAAGCCTGATTTGTAATCCCTGGTGAAGTGTCGAGTTAAGCAGTGATTAAGATGGTCTTAAACCACCTCAGCTATTAGCTTCGTTGCAAGTGAGGCAGAGCTTTCACATGGTTCTTGACCCAGTGCATATTTTAAATAATTTAAATCCATACAAAATGGAATAGCACCAACAGAAGATATTGAATAATCTTTGCAAATAGTCACCCTGAAAGAGACTCACATAAGGATCTCATAGTACGCGAACTATACTCATAGGGCACTCACACATATGTATGACAGCCTTGTACAAATCTTTGCACAGAACCGGTAAACCCAAGAACTCAAACTCAAATTCTTCACGTCTTCATTGTAACTTAGTGGTTATTGGCTGTACCAGTATTATTAGCAATTTGCAAAAATAATAAAAAAAAAGAATTCTCAGGTTCTTCTTGATTCAGACTAGGAAAAATTGTTTAAAGGGACAGAAAAATCCCCAAGAAGTAAATGAATGAATGTCTCAGGACTGGGCCACTATAGATAGCCATCCTACCAATAATCAAAGTGACTTTGCAGTGCATCTGTTTTGCTCTTCAGTCTTAAAGATGGATATTGCAGAAAAACTTTCCATCTTCTGGTTAATGTTACCTTCCCTCCTTCGTTTTTTGTGCTTTGCTGCTTCTATTCATTTCACCCCTCTCTTTTTTCCCCCATCAGTCCCTTTCTGCTCTCCAGTCATTTTTCTTCCTTCTCTTCTCCTTTCAGCAACATTTCTTTCTTCTTTGCAGTGACTCCCGTTTCATCACAAGAGAAATCTGGAAGAAAAATAGTCGAGGAGTGTTTTTTCTGCCTCACCAGAGGAAAGTGGCTGACGTAGTGGGCCATCTCTCAAAGGGACGGGCTCGGGCTCCTGGGGTGCACACACTGACTATACCAGCTCTGCTTTTCTTTTGCTGTTAACACTACATGCTTTTTCCAGGCAGCCTGGGTGTTAAGATTCATCTTTCCCTTTCCTGAACGTTTTCTATAACACCTTCTTTGTCTCTTCATATAGTCAGGTATAAAGTGTCTCTCCTTCAGATTGTCCTCCTACATCACTCTTCGGATTTTCTTCCAGGTGGGATGTGAGGGTCTCCTCCTGCCGGGAGCTTTTCACCTCTGCTCTTGTATCTGATGGTATAGATGCACAGAGAAGGCAGCCGACAGGATAATTGCCCAATTCAAGCATGGCTAAATCCACAGATGGACTATTCCATCTGAGTGTGCATTCTTTAAATGAACAAAAAAAAAAACCATAAATAATTGTTGCATTAGAGCAAATCCAAATAAAAATACAGAAGATTCAGGATACAGAACTGGCACGCAAGAGGAAGAGAAACACATTCACTATCTCTTAGAGAATAAAGGACAAATAATAGGCTTCCTTGTACTTGTCCACACAAATGTATCTAAACAAGAGGAAGAAATTGTGGTAAAGACCTAAAATTGGTTCAATAGTTACAGAATACTCTCGGTGAGATTCCCCGAGCTAAACATCTTCTAGGAGTTTGTTCTGCCTTTTTTTTTTTTTCCTTTTGTCTAAATTTGTTCAATTTTTCTTTGTATTAATAGCAACTGGAGGGAAAAATAAAACACTGCCATGGCAAAGGTACATAAGCTCGAATCAGTTTAAGGACCGCTAGGTTTTTTCTTTTGCTGGCTTTAAATATTTCAGTATTAATTCAAAATATATGCAGTACTGTAGCTGCCCGTGGCAAGTACATGTTCTTGCAATCACAGGCCTGTGAAACACAGATCAATATCACGGAAGGGTTATAATCAACATGCAGATTAATGAACAGAATTGTATCCACCAGGGAACAGTAGAAGAAAGACTAGTTGTGCAATTTAATTGCTGAGCTGCTACTAAATCTCAGCTTTCTATCAATCTCTCTCCATTATAACTATTGATGCACAGCAGACATTAGGAAGAAAACAATAACACAGTAATTCAGAACTGCTGGGGTTCGAGCAAATTGGGGACCTTCATGAAAAAAAGTCAGGATTATTTTGTACCTCTGAGCTTGTGAAAAGATCCAAGAGATTATTCCCAATTCTTTCTTTAAGTAGGATCTTTCGGTAATCCTTTTGCTCAGTAGTACTTGTAAAGCAAATTAATGGTCAAGCAAAACCTTCCTGGAACAATTTTAAGTCTATCTGTTTCAATGTGCTTTTGAATGAAAGTTCCAACTTTTCATTAATTCAAATAAGTGAAGTGGTATAGAAAATTAGGAGTGGAAATGACCTCTAGGTATGTATTATTTAGCTTAGCTACCTGTAATGAAAGCTTGTTAGCTCCATCAGACTGTCTTTTTAATGCTTTCTTTGGAGCTTTTTATAGACACACGGCTCAGCAGTTCCTGAAGAGGCTGTTCTTCACTTTCATAGGCTCCACTTGTGGGACACTTTCTCACAAGGTTCATCCTTACATTTCCTGCTACTTCATACCATTTCTGCTCTTCCCCGCCCTTATTCATATCCTTTATTTTTCTGAATCTCGTTCCTTCATTGTTGTGTCCATTCATGTGGATACCTTATTAAAAACTCTACTTTTTTTTTTTTTTTTTTTTTTGACAAAGCTGAGTACCTTGCTTTCTCCTATTGGTGTTACAGCACTGTTAGCTGATTCCTTTCCATCCCTGTACCATTTTTTTCTCTTCAGCTAATCCCTGCAGAAGCATGATTGTTAATTACACCTCTCTAAATTCTTTCCTAGCATGTGGAGAAAAGCTAAAACCCCAGGACGTGATCCCTTAGCTTATTCAACAGAAAACTCCACTGACTTTGTGATGGCCATTATTGCTTGTTACAAACTCATCTCCATTTGGCTGTTTACATAGCACTTTCTCAGCCCTCAGATAGTATGTTCTTTTATTATTTTTTTTAACTCATTGCTTTCCAATCCTCTTTTGTGTTGACTGTCAGTATTTTTATTAATCATTACCCGATAAAACCACAGATTTTTGCTGGCCCAATTTAACTGAATTTTGGCACCTGTGAGGCAGCCACATGTGAGAAATATATTCAGGTTGACTGTGTTTTTACTGTTTTCCTAACCATCATTCCCCAAGTTCTGTATGACCCAACATTTGAAATCCACATGTGGAATTTTTGCTAGCTCGTCTTGTCTGCTCTGTTCTTTCGACTTCATAGAGAGCCGGTCAAACACACAGAGCTTTTGCTCGTTGTTCATTATATCATGTTGTAAAGCAGCCCATCTCATTTTTCTAAAATTTATATTGGAAGTACAGGTCAATATGAAACTGCCAATACAGGTCAATAAAAATCTGCCATCTTTCCTTCTCTCTTATTGGGTGTCTTAAGTCCTGTTTAAAATTGATGTAAGAGGACACTTTTTCCTCCTCCCAAAGGGATTCTAACTGGCTTTCTTCCTGGCACTATTCTGCATCAATAAATGGACGCTTACCAATGTGTCTATCCCTTTGCTAACAGGCTGAAGATTATTCCTTGAGAGGATTGCCTGAGAAGGTCCAGCTTTCAGTTTCCCTTTCAAGGTCACTGATGTCAGCCGAGAGTCTCTCCTACCTCTCTCCAGTCAGAGGTTTGCCTACAAAGAGCGGAAATTCCCCAGCACTCTCCAGACCATCCTCTGACCTTCTTGTCACAACTCCTGTCCTGGCACCCGCAAGGCAACAAGCCGTCCTGCTCTCTCTAACTGGGTCACAGATGGCCCAAGCCACATTCTTCACTTAGGCACTGAAGGAACGTCCATGAGATAAATTAGAACAGATGTACGGCAACTTTTTCTTTTGGCATTTACACCACCCTCTGGTCTAATTAATCCTGACATTGTGACCATCATAATACGAACGCATCAAAGGAATGCAATAGCAGATTGTCCTCTTGATGGCAAATATGCTTGTTTTCCCTTCCAGTGAGATGTGGTTTTTCCCTTCCTGTGAGGCAAGCTCTTATTTTCTCCTGCTCTCTCTAAACTTATAAAAAAGAGACAAAATATTGTGAAGCCCTTACACTGAGGTTTGTTTAAATTCCCATGAAGGGAGAGCAGGTACATTTAGGAAGAAACCAGTCTACTTTCACACATCTCTTCTGATACAGAATTCCCTATCAGAATTCTCATTTGGTTTTCTGGTAATAAGGTACCGTGCTAACAATTTTGGGTACCTGTTAATAATATATGTGGCAGTTATACATATTTTATACTAAAGGCTGTCTTAAAAGCAACATCTTTATAGGTAATAACCTGCTTAGAAAAACACTTTCTTGAATTATTTATACTTGTTTGGAGCAACAAAATCAACTGTCTTTTTATAAGGTCAGATACCAAACAAGAGCCATTAATAATATAGTTACCTATCTTGGGACTAAGGGGGCTTAATATTTATTTTTTAATCACATAGGAAAGACAGTTTGCTGCAATATAACTAACCAAGCAAGACTTGTCTATAAAGCATTCTAATGTGACTTCATAGGTTAATAGAAAATTTACTAAAAGGAAAATGCCTGAGAATGCTTTCACATACAGAGATAAAGGGAAAGGGAAAAAGAGTATGTTTTGCAAAAACTCATCTCTTTCTGTGAAACCTTTAAAAATAACAAGTTCTGACAAAAATGTTATTTTGAAAAATTTACAAAACTCTATTAACTTTTTGGGTCAATGGTGATAATGAACAACATCAGACTGATAAAGAAAAAAGAAATCTGCCACAAATCTAGCCCCATAGGGAGAATCACATGGGCAGAAGTCTTGCCTTAATGGACAATGCCAAGTGTAATAGCCCTGATTCGTCATTGCCTTAGGCTTGTTGCCATTGCCTGTAAAGACAGTCTAAAATTCTATCGGTAGTTTATGGTGTTTTCACACAGCCTGTGCCAAGTATTCTTTATCTCTATTCATATCATCCCACAAGAAGAGGGGATCTTCCTGGGGAAGTTCCTTCTGAGCAGCCTGGTCTCCAACAACCTTCATGCCTCTTGCAGGATCAAAGTCTCCAGAGTCTTTGCTTTTGGTCATATCTGGAATGGACAGTACAAGTTGCGTCACTGGAAAAGCTCCATCGGAACCATGTGGGAGCAGGTTTGTGTGACTCCAGGCCTGTCCTTTCCCTACCTACCTTGGCTCTGCCTTTTGACGAATCCTGGAGACAGGAGCAGCCACAGAGATAGCCGACAATTTCTGTGTGAAAGAGGGAAAGATGCATTCATGGGAATACCGGCATTTAGCAGCTTTTGTCAATAATGGTTCTGCAATACTGCCATACTCCAAGAATAGGAAAGAGCAGTGAGCTGTTTCTGTTTCCTCACTGAGTGATTCCCAAATCCCAAAATAGCTTTCAATATAAATTTTTGAATGCCTTCTGAGAAACTGTTCCCATGAAACCATAAAAATAAATTCTCTATTGGCTTCCATTTCAATGCCAACCTACCCCCCTTCTGGCGCAAATTTAGCGTTACTTCATGTATGTCACTGGAGATAATCTACATAGGCAATAAAAAATTATGAAAGTGATATTAAAGTATTTATTTATATTCAGAAAATAAACCTCACAGCATCTTAATTTCCCTACCTGAGTCTTTGTCCTTTTCACTTTCTGTGATTGTGTCCAGAAAGCTGGAAGGTCTGATGCACATTGCCATGTACTAGGACTCTCTTTTCTTTGAACATTTTTGCAACCAAAGCTGCTTCTGTGAGTATTGGTGTGCATTGCTTTGTAAGGGTCATAAAGATCTGTGAACCCAGTATTCCACAGAGAAGTGAACAAAAGAACGTTGAATGAATTCTTGAACGTACTTTTCTCCATGTTACTGCCCATTAATGTACAAGAGCTAATGCCAGTTCTCAAACAGTTGTGTTTGCATTTGTGCACTGTGTTCTTCCAGTGCACATGAGTGCACATACGAGGCTGAATGCATACTTGGATAGCCAATATTATATTTCTTCCATAACCACTTGATTTGTATTATGTCAAACTGATAGCAAGAAACAATTGATTCTGCTGTTCTCCTTCACTGTTATTGTAAAAAAATAGAGAGGAATATTCACATACATAGATCTTCAGTGTTACTTCCTTTTATGTTTGATTTTGTTCTTGGCTGGTGTGGGTGCAACCTTTTAACAAGAGACAGGTATTAATGGAACTGCTGTTGCAGAGAAATTAGTAGTCTGTGAAGCAGACTGCTGCCTCCCAATCAGAGGAGAAAGAAAGCCCCAGATGCTCTGGTCTTTTGGCTGTCATCTTGCTACAAATCTGGGTGGAAATAGATTGTTGCTGTCATTCATATAAGAGCTGTGACAAAACTTTGAGGTAGGACTTTGATCACACTATAAGGGCAAGCTGGACCACATCTAACCCTTACTAATGCTCATCAGATCTTTCCAATCAGCCTCTGCTAAATGCTGCACAATGGTTTCTGATCTCTCTTCAGTTGATAATTTGAAGCTTCAGCAAGAATCTTCTGGCTGTTGTAAGTGACCGTGGAAATATTAGCAGAAGATTTTGTTGGACATCTTTAGGAACAGAAAAGAGAAGGTGCTGACATTTCAATATCAGTTGATGCTTTTGAGAAATTCATTGTGGTGTACCAAGCAGGTTAATTTGGGCAAACTTCTGGAAAAAAATAACTTTTTCAATTTCAGTGGCAATCTCCATCATGTTTGTTAAAATAATGCCTTTTGGAGCCTAACTGGCTAACTATGCACCCTGTATCATGTGTTCAGGCAACTCTCCCATTGAATGGAATCACTTTTGCTTGAGGGCACTACCAGTGCCCTGGACCAGCAAAACACAAGAATTCACATTTGTAACCTTCCCAATTCTTCTTTGTTTTTTCTGCTGTGCTTGTTCTCTTTCAAGCCCTTCTGATACATCAAATAAATATTCTTCTTTTTCTCTTCACTTTCTACATTTCAGGGTGGGTGGAAAACTTAGAACTAGTATTTGGTAGCCTCCTGTTTTGTAAGAGAATCTTGTTAAAATTGTATGTTGGCAAAGGACAATGACCAGACATTAATGCTAAATAGTCTTTACTTCAAATGAGAAAACACTTTAGGCTTTACAACATCCATTTTTTTCATAGCAGCAGAGATTTTTTACTCCAGTATTGTACAGTTATCCAATAGCCATGTTCCCTAGGTGTTAATCAGTGAGCAACCCGTTAAACTGTAAGTGAATCATATTGAAAGATAAACAAAGTGGGCTGTAAAGAAATCATCGGCCTCACAGGTTGGCAGGTATGAAATCTCTTTGCTATTGCTAGAAGTGAGTGTTGGGAATGAGGACTATTGGCCACTTAAGGCATTTCAGTTCAATTCACCTTAGCCAAGAAATAGTATTTTACAGTTGATCCTGATGACACTGAGTGAGGGACCTCTATAAAGTCTAGGAATATGATGATGCTGAGTTCACTCTGAGAAAAATGTAAGTTTGTTTGATAGAAGTAATTGCTCAGTTTTAATAGAACTTTATAAGGCCTTTAACTTAGCACTGCAGATATTCTGATTAAAAATAGTCCCTTTATATTGTCACTCAGGCACATATTAAATAGATTAAGAATTCACTAACTAGCAAATCCCAAAAAGCAACTGTCAAAGGGAATCATGGACCAAAGGGTTTTCAAGGGGTACTGATGGTATTCAGATGAGGCTGGATGCTGCTCAGTATTATCTGCAATGACCTTAAAATATATTTAAGATCAGAGTTGGTACAATGTGTGGATGAGACACTTTATAGACAGATAATGATGAGGATTAAATGCCTCCCAAGGGCAATTTGGATTACCTAGTAAATTCGGCTTATTCCTGTGGGACGTATTTCAGCGTAGCTGAATGCTGAACCCAAAATCTCACAACTGTGAATGCAGAGCATCCGCACAGATCAGGAGACTGCCTCTTGGAAAGCCGTGTCTCAGAAGCAGTGGAGGTATTCCGGGGGACAACTAATTTGACGTGAAGTTTCAGGTGATGCAGTGCAAAACTGGAGAATGACTCAAGATCTGTGAAGTGAGGAGAAGCCGTGTGATTCATAACTTTGACAGCCTCTATAGGTTTCTTGGCCCGTGTATGAGATCTAGGCACCGCCGTATCACCGAAAACACTTGTCTTGCTGTCAGTTAACCTGGAATGTGAAGTGCCATCTCTGACAGCGGTTTGCACATAGTCACACAGTCAAACCCACCCCTGCAAATCCTGGTAAGATCTGAAACTGGACATTCCTTGTCTCATCATTTGCAAGGCCTTATTTGGTAGGCATCTTCAGAGCTGGATCAGACCTCGCGTAAGTGATAGAGATGAGACACTGCAGTGAGCAGCCGATTTAAGCCAGTAGCTGGAGTATTCAGCTGAGCAACAGGAGACCTGTTTGGAAGCTGAGACCAAATCCTCGCTTCCAAGGACAAGATCTCATTTGCAGTTTTCTTGGATAACACTATTGCAGTTGGATGAAATAGTTAAATACAGTTTTGGCCTGAGAGAGGAGAGGAAAAGGGTGAATCTGCCTTTAAAACTTATGGGCAAGGACAATTGGTTGGGGTGCAAAAAGCCAGATGCAGATCCTTGCTCTACATCAGCAGCAACAGAGATTTGGTAATATGTCCTTCACCTTCCAGGTGAGTACCCTTGTCATTGACTTATTGCTTATATGAAGTAGCTTTCTGTTCCTTTATAACTCTATTTGCAGTTCAATCATGAGCCCGAGAGTACAGCGAGCCTTTTTTTGTCTCACACTTGCTGTTCAGATGCTGCCTGTTTCCAGGTGGATCACACTCAGGGTGTATATACTCCATTTAGGAAAAAGAGGGAGGGTAGTACATGAGCTGTAGCTTAACCACAGTCTTAGGGTGTGCATGACTAACAGAGCAGTCATGGCTTTCAAGCTGTGTCCTTTCTCACTGACATGGGCAATAGCCCATTGTCACTCTTTTTTCTGGCCCCCTTCTGAGAAGCACAGCTCATACCTTTTTTAATGGTGTAATCACTCTGTGTTGTGGTTTCACCCCAGGCAGCAACTCAGCCCCACGCAGCCGATCACTCACTCCCCGCCGCCCAGTGGGATGGGGGAGAGTGTCGGGAAAAGAAGTAAAACTCGTAGTTTGAGATAAGAATGGGTTAATAGAACAGAAAAGAAGAAAGTAATAATGATAATGATAACACTAATAAAATGACAACAGTAATAGTAAAAGGAT
>JANZLQ010000065.1:3796736-3824553 GCA_026212715.1 Elanus axillaris
GCCGACTCCTTGTGCCCCTCCAGCCTTCTCGCTGGCTGGGCATCAGAAGCTGAAAAACCCTTGACTTGGTCTAAACACTGCTGAGCAACAGCTGAAAACATCAGAGTGTTATCGACATTCTTCTCCTACTGAACTCAAACCATAGCACCGTACCAGCTGCTAGGAAGACACTTAGCTCTATCCCAGCTGAAACCAGGACACTCCACAATTAAGATGATGCTTTGTTCTATTTCTCTACCATTTGATATCCTCTTGTGTGTAGATGTGAGACTGTCCAGGAGAAAAACTCTTAGCCTGTGTGCATAAAAAACGTAACCTGACATGACCTTATTGGACATAGTGATAAGGTGGTGCGTTTCTTCCCTTCTTATCTCGCTCCAGACTTTAATCATCCTCACTTTTGGCTGTTAGTTCTGCAAGTAGTAGAAACAACATCTTGTGTTTCTATAGATTTATGTCTTGAATTCAGATTCTCCAGTGTCTAGTAGTATGTTAGCTGTAATGGAAGCTTTTTCCTTATAGTTACAGGATGGGTAACAGCTCTTCCAGTGAGGATTCTTTGGTGTCTAATGGGAGCTGAGTGCGTGTCGTTCCCTCCCTGGGGAGAATCTACACAGTCTTTCTCCTCTACTTGATTATTTTCTGGCAGCTTGCAGAGACTTAGTAATTTCTGCGACAGTACTTCTGAGATAATAAATCTACTTCTGTGGCAAATGTGGTGGCAATTTATCAAAAGGCTCAAGCACGAGCAGGTAGAGACAGGCAGATAGAACAGACAGACACAACACAATTCCTTTCTTTTGGAAGCTGAATGAAAAAATACATGCTGAATTTTTAAACGTTAATTTGTTTAGCTTCAGCCCCCAAACCTTGTTTCTTGGTGTACTTTTTCTGCAGATTATAAAGCTGTTTGGAATTTATTTTCTTCCTGTCAAGACAGTTCCATGCTATAATCAAGTTCCAGCTCCTGTTTCTTTTGACAGACTCAACAAATTGTATGCTCTAAATCTGTCAGTGCAAGGTATTTTTATTCCAGACCTGAGATCAACCCTATAGTTCTTTTCTAAACATTTTCCACATCTTTTAGTATCCTTTATAGAAAACACTTACCAGACATGTATGCACTATTCTAATATCAGCCTTCCCTTGTTTTGTTTTGTTTTGTTCCCTTGTTTCCCTTGTTTTTTATTCAGCTTTGACCAGGAATAAAGTATGTTTAAAAAAAAATAAAAATCTGAATATTTAGTAGCTTTTGCAGAATTTTTTAGGCTTCTAGCATAGCCATAGCTCTGATAAATAAGTTAAAATTGCCGGTTTCAGCAACCACTGTAGGTTTCAAGTGCCTGATGCCTCACAGAGCACTGTTTGTTGTAAATTGTTTAAAATGGACAAAATGTAACAATTTAATAGACAGCTAAAAAAATGCATTTAGAAAAATGGAATAAGTGCTCTGCTCCCCACTTTATAAAACAACAACCCAATCCTCTTATTATATTAAATGAAAAGATGACAAATCTGAGCTATAGAGGTGGAACAACATGTTGCAAGTTCATGACGTGACTGTGATGTGCCAGTGCCTCCCAGCTGCTGCATGACCCTGATGTATATTATTTTTTTGCACAAATACTTTTCTGAGGCCTGGAAATACTGCACCACGTCTTTGGACACGTCTTTCATAATGCTCCAGAAGGATGTCCTCATTACAATATAGTGCACATCTTGTTAACATGTGCATTTTATAGCTGTTTATAATTTCTTTATCTACGTCTGGGGACTAACTCTGTAGCTTTCCTCATCAGTTCTGCTGCTTGTTGTAGGGTTGTTTTTTTTTTTTATTGCAGCATGTCAGATTTAAAACTTATTTTAATTTGTCTTTTTTTTCTCATGTTGTTGATGAGTGACTACTACAGGATTTAAGTCTAATCTAAGTTGGCCCTTTGAGCAGCTGTTAAGACCAGCTGACCTCCAAATGTCCATTCAAACCTGTGATTCTTTGTAGAAGAAAACAAAACCCAACCTGAAACGCCCTGCAAAATAATTTATTAGAAAACGTATTTTAAAGTTTTTTGTAAACTGGAAAATTTCTGACAGAAAAGCAAGGGATGGCAGAAGGTTTCTCCTCTTGTGATGCTGGGTCTCCGTTGTCATTTTGGGATTTGTTTAACCTTCTGTACAGGAGTCCAGATGTGGTTACATGAGCTAAAGGAAGTGAGGACTCTACCTGCTGTAAAACATTCAGTGTCTCTTTGGTGCATGGGAGTGTCGGTGTGAAGTGGTGGGCATCTCCTCTGTAAAGCCTTTGAAGCAGAGCAGCTCAGGGTGTTGAGAGTCTGAATTGTGAAGAGAAACATTCTCAGCCTTCTCGTAGCCAAGCTTTGACCCTCTCTCAAAATAGAAAGAAAGAAAACTTTTTAACAGAAATTGTCCATTTCTTCCATAAGAAGCTACTGGCTTCATTTAAAACATTGAAAATCAAAACATCTATTTAGTGTTATTTTTATGATTTAGTCCTATTTTTCTTTAGATAACAAAATATTGTGGACCCTGTTCTCAACCAAAGTAAATCTGTGTTTTCTTGTTGCTTCAGCAGAGTCATTTTGATTTACACCTGCACCGTATCTGACGAACTGAGAGGAGGGCACTTTTCCTTTCCTCTGAAAAGCATGTTTATGCAGCTGTGACTCGTGTTTTTTTACAAAAGGAAATGACACACTCTAGTAACTCTGAAAACTGTGATACCAGAGCTGGACTTAAGTGTCTCTTCTCAGGTATTTCTACATTGACTTTTATGGTTCTGATCTAAGGCAGCACTTTCACTAACAATTCTTTAATTTGATCCTTGGCAAGAATTTATGCAATTAAAAAAATGTAAGTACTTTTAAAAATATATTTATTTTAGAGCCATCTGATTTATTTATTCACACATATTTATGATGCTTTTATTGCATTTATGGCTTCCTTTCTTTGAATGGCTCACACACACGACATAAAGGACGTTTTCTGACACTTTATGGTATAAACCAGTACAAGTGATATTTACCTCACAGGAGATTATTTCCTCCTTTAGAAGTATTTCTGGGAAGCATAGGACTAGTGTATCAACTCAGGTGAGGAAAAAGAACTGCTGCTGTTGTGACCCTATATGTATCACAACCAAGACAGTCTCACAAGTCGTCTGACAGTGGGAAGCCAGCAAGAGTAATATCACCTAGAAGCTGATTCAGGGTCGTAGTGGTTTTTTTTTCCAAAAGCATTTCAACACAAAACAAAATTTTAATGGAATTTGAATCACAAATTCCAACATATGTATTTCTGGACATAGATGGGCAATGAGGGATGTTTAGAAGGCTTAAGCAGTGCTGGGCCTTCTGCAGGGCCTTACGGCAATGGGTTTCAGTAATCAGGCCTTGACTGGAGCAGATGAGATCTGGCCCTGAGTGTTTACAAATATTCAGCCAAGGAGCGTTCTGTACTAAGCCTGGATGCCTCGTCTTGGACTTTGGGAACACACTGACCCTCAGCAGGATTTTGGGAACGTACGATCTTCTCATGGTCCGTGATTCATAACCCCTCACCGTTGGCACAGGCTGCTTTCACATAAGCGGTGCCGTTCATTTTGGCTGTTTAGTTACTCATGGCGTGTGATTTTTCATCTCAGTCCAGTTAGTTTTGTTTTCACTCACTTCCTGACTGATACTTTTTTAAATAGAAGGTATAAATACAGAAGGATCAATAGGCAGCAATGAATAACTGTGCTTTTATTCAATGTTTGAAAACATTTCCATGAAAACCTGAAAAATGAGATTGGTCATATACCAGAGACTTCTTAGTGATCTGCATGACACTCCTCTCACATTTTCCAATGAAGTGAAGTCAACCCATTTGGTTATGAATATACCTGAGACTCTACATTTCCATTCTTCATCTCCATTAGACCTTGAAATATTTGTTTCTGAAAGAAAACAAAGAAAACCAAGGAAAAATCTAGTTCCTTGTAATCTGAAGGCAGACTAAATAGTGAAACCTAAAGGGAGGGGGAGGGGGAGAGGAAAGTGTTCCATTGATATTGTCTTCTAAGTTGCCTTTTCTAGGATGTTTTTTCTTTTGTTTCCACCCACTTTCTAACTGGAAGAGCCCAGAGGCCAAATCATGTGCAAGGGCCAGCAATGCAACAGCAGGCATCGACAGTATCTTCAACAAGAATGAAGCATTTTTTCTGGATTTTTCAGTTTATTCACCTGTTCTTGACTTTATATTCTAGGGTTTTTTGATAACAATGACCACTTTCTTTTCAGCATATTTTGCCTATTTTGATGGTGCCATTTCTTATAACACTTTATAGAGACTGAATTGCAATTAAGTTAGGAATGTATTTCAGGTTAAGGACTTGAAGGCCACTTTTGTACCAGAAGCAGCTCTTAGAGTGATCGCACCTGTCTTGAGCATTTTATATATTACAACAGCTTTGTTGATGTAGCTGAGCTGATGCAGTTCTAGTGGCAAAGGCTTTTTCTGTAGAGACAGCCTGTGCCAGGAAAGGGAAGTGTTGTGCTATAATTTATATAATTTCTTCTGATAAAATAAACTATACTGGCAAAAGTATTAATTTTTTTTCCTTTCAAACACAACTGTATAAAGCACTGGCTCAGTGCTTTAATAATCCTCAGCAAGTTATTGTACCTGCACAGAACGACTATCGGTGCACTAGAGCTGACTGAGAATTAAACGTACTGCCCATAGAAACCTAAGATCCTAGGAGCGGTGGACTGCTTTTACTGACATTTTTGGTAAGAAAGATTTCTCTTCTGTGGCTGAGTCTTCCATGCTAGGCAAACCCTTTTTGCATGTGCTGATGGTAACAAACTCAACTGCAATGCATGAAAGCAGGGCTTATGTTCCTGTCCTGGGTGATATAACCCAGTGCTCAGCTTACACTTTTCCCACCCTAAATGAACGTGCTGTTTCAGATGTTTTGAGGTCCATAAATCTCATTGTTTTGTGGCAACTACCGACACTGTAGTTGTGATATGAAACAGAAAACTATTGAAATCGTGAAAATCTCTGCGGTGTCGAAGAACTATTTCCAGTCACCTCTACTGGTTGCTAATATTTCTTCTGTGTTGCTTCTCTTCACATAAATGATGTGAAAAGGAACAGGGGAGCATTTCACCGTCTCCATGTATCCTATCATTTCATAAAGCTTTCAGGTATAGATCTCTTTTCTTTCCTCCCCTATGGTCATACAAGCCCTACAGAGCTGGGTTTGGGGATGCTTCTGTTCCACAGTGTAGCAGGAGATGAAGAAAGATTCTTTAAATGTCTTCTCTTTGGATGAAATCTGTCGGTAGCAATTCAAAATATTATCATACACTGAAAGCTAGAAAAGAAAAAAAAGTAAGGATGCTGTGTTTAGAGAAAAACAACAGGGCTTTTTTGCTAACTGTTGTGTAAGCTGTTGCAACAATATTGCAACAATATTTGTTATTAAAGCTCATACATTTCTCTGTGAAGAAATTTCTGTAAGTGCAATAGAAAGAAAATATAGTTTAATTCATTGGACTATGCAGTCTACCTCAGCTTTGGAAAAAAAAAAAAATTAGTATTCTTTCCTTGGCTGATTCACTGTGTTGTGTATTCAGAACACATATTCAAACCATCAGTTATTTCCAGGTAATTATTGGTTACCAGACATCTACGTTCCAGTGGTCATAGAAGTGAAAATGGGTTTCCTTTACACCATTTCCCTTCATTACATGACTTTCATACCACTCTAATTTTTGTTCTTTTAATGGTCTTTTTGACAGGAGAGATTTTGTCTTATGCAAAATGTTCAGTGTGAGCTAGCTTGAACCAAGTTTAAATAAAGACTATCGTGTTTTCTACACTGTTTGCTCAGCTCTAGTTTCTGCTCTTTGATGTAATTCTAGGCAGAGAGCAGAAAATCCCCCTATTTTGACCTTTTCATTTGAATTGCTGTTAACTTGCAACTCTTCTTTTTACTTTTTCAGCCACCTTCGAGCAACAGATCAGATTCTCTATCAAGGCACAGGACGTTGACAGCTCTGTACTGCACAGAACCTTATTAACCACATCTCTAATTAGTCAACCACAAGTTATCTCTACTGATGTGGCTTCTAGTGCTGCTATTTAGAGGCCCAAGAAATGAAGAGAATAAGTACAACCCTTGCTTCAGACAATGTGAAGACCAGGATCATGCTGAGCTACCACAGCCATATAGGGTGGTGTTTTGGGGAGTAAGGTAATGGCAACAAGGTCACCGTAAAACATTCTTACATAAGTCAGTATATGCAGGGGTGGAAATTATGACAGCAGTATATTAATGTATTGATTAATATATCAGTGTAATACATTTTATATATATATATATATATAACATGCCATATAATAATCACAAATAAGAATCTGCCTTTCCTCATTATATTCTAATTAATCTCTTCTGTTATCCACCCTGTTCCCTTCTTCCTCTGCTTCACGCTTTCTTCTTGTTTTCATTTTGTCCATTTGCACTGTAGAAATAATTAAAATGTCTCATAAATACTCCTGTTCTGAAGTGGTTTCTGCAGATACGGAAGCTTTGAAGCTTTGACTTAAATTATACATATACCTGATTAATATTTCTTGAGAGGTACCGCTCTGAAAACTTTCAAGTTACAAACATCAAAGTTTTCATACATGCTCAAACACTGCCAGATCAATAAATGATTGTCGGAACTTATTAGTCTAGGCAATTTCTATTTTTGTATAATAATTATCGATGAACTTCAGAAGTCTTCCTTATTTTCTTCCTTGGGTTATGGTCTTACCAGAGTCGGCAAGCGAGAACGGATGGTGAGCTTTGCTCCTGAGGAAGCTCCACAGCAGACCTGGAGGTTCAGAAGGAGAAAAGCTTCCCAGAGGTTTGAAAACTGTATCAGAATTAGTCAGGAATCTTTTCCGGATCCTTCAGAAGCTCCAGATGTGTCAGAGGTGAGTGGAAGAAATTACGGACGAGCTGTCTCAAACTAAACTGACGTGTTGTCAGGCTTCAGGGACGGGGGTAATGGTGAGGTTTGTCTGGTGTTTGAGACCACAAGAGGAGGGAAGAGGCTGCGGTGGTCTTTGTCTCTGAGACAGTTTGCAAGGCTTCCACTCATATAAAGGTGGATTCCTGCGTGATTTTTAACATGTATAAGCTTCATAGTGAGAAGGGTCACAGGCCTTGGTTCTGCCTCTTTTTTCTAGGACCCATTTTAAGCCAATAGTTTCAGCAGATGTGAAGGGAGACGGTGCGCTCTGCACGGTGCTGTCTCTGGGGAAAGAAAGTCTGAAAGCAACTGAAGTCTGACTGTAGCGGAGATCTGATTCAGCTTCTCACACAGGCATCAGAGTTATGCTCAGACCCTATTTAAAGGCCTAACCTAGAGACGCGGCTGTTCAATTAAACAGCCCAATGCTTCTCCTGTCTATCCCTGGCAGCATCGAGATCACCACGGACCCCATTTCCCCTGTGCTGACCCCAGCCCACTGCATCCCCTGCAGGTTTTAAATTCTACCCACCTCCCAAACTGCTGCCTCTAGATTTCTGCTAGGATTTGGTCCTCATCCAAAGCTTGCTCAAGCAGGCCTTGAGTGCTGCCTGGAGAGTGCAGTGTAGTTGTCATTCATTCAACTTTAATTTGCAAAACTGTTTTGCTTCAATCTTCTACCCTGCAGCTGGAGATGGAGATAACACTTTCCTTCGGATCCTTATTCCGAGTGGTATTGCTAAGTTGCCGTGCTTCTTAAACAGATGCTTTGTCCAACCTGGGCAGTTCATTTTAGTGGAGCCACTGAAATGTATTCTGGTTACTGGTGGCATCTGCAAACTGTTTTGGCTGAGCTGAAAACATGACCTCAATCTGAAGTTCTTATACAGTACTTACTCTTTTTCTTCCATTGTTACTGGAGTTTTAAAGAATTCCATAGCTTTGTTATGATAATAAGTATATCTGAAATTATTCAAAGCTACAGAGTATAATAAATATGTATTAATATTATTTCTGTTGTTTTGTCTGTGGTATTAATTATTAATAAGATTTAATTGAAGCTCGTGGCTGCAAAATACAAGACAAGTTGACAGAAGTAATTGTTAGTTTTAGTAATATTTCTAGCAGTATGTTTCCTTTAACATACCAAGTGGCAAAGAATTCCTGAGCTATGGCATTGCACCGGGATTTGCGGGACCGCTGCGCACAGCGGACCGGATTCAGAGCAGCTTAGTGCGAGGGTCAGAGGAGTGTGCCTGGGACGAGGTGCAAACCTGCTGCCAAGGTCCATGAGCCATCCTTTCCCCAGACAGAGCAAGGGAGAGCAGCGCCTGCTGCTGAGTCTTTCCGGGCAATTTTTTCCAAACTGTGGTTTCTAGGAGGATGGCTAGAAAAGGGCAGGGAAGGAGACCTAACAGTAACCCACGGGAGGACCCCAATAAGCCGTCAGAAAAGGGCATGGTGTTCTCTGCATGAGTACCTCTCAGCTCTGTAGAACTGACGAAGCTTGGGGACATCTCTAAAGTTCTCGTTCTGTGTGCCTCTTTGACCGAATACATCTTCTTTTTTTTTCCCCCATGCAAAATGGATCAACTTCTGGTGGTACCTCACGCAGAATAGCTGATATTGCAGTGACGATGAAATCTTTTGGAGATATAGATGTATCTCCCATTAGGCCATGAAGGGAACTTAGCCCAGATTCCCCTGCTTCCCAGTGGATGCTCTAACTACCGTGTTATGGCGTAAAGCACACATCAATATGTAGCCTGTTAGCTGTTGTTTTCCTGATAAAAAGTACTTGCATTATTAGTAGCTCGATATACCTTTTAAGAAATAGTGATAGAGATGAATACTCACTGCTAGAATCATGAGATGAATCCAGTGCGGTTTTTGACAAGCCAAAAAACCACTCTGTAGAGCATACTGCTGCTTTTTGAGCCAGCAAGTAAACGGGATAACATCAGTTCTGCTATATGCTGGCTTACATGACCTTCTTCACTGTGTTACAAAATGCACTCTTGAGGCTCTCTGGTAAGCACAGAAATCAGAAATTTCCTGTGCAAAAGGTCACAGTGATGTGGGCAAAGATAGGTGGGCAGTGGCATCCCAATCAAAGGGATCCAAAGGTTCAGTTAAAATTTCTTTCAGCAGTGGTGTCCTGAAGAAGACCTGGGTAGGCGATGTAGTTGCAGCTCCTCAGGGCTGAGGTTCTAGGGACCATCTCTTGCTTTCACAGTCTTTAACAGTTTTAGGTACCTGGAATATAGGAATATGTAAATATAAATGTTCATTTAAGAATCAGAATCTTTTGCCTTCTCTGTGCAAATACAGAATAAGTAATTTCCACTCACAACTTGATTATTACTGTATGACTCCAGAAACCTTTAGTACTCATTAGGATTTCAATATTGTCTTAAAGAGATGAAACCAACAGTAGCACCTCTTTCCATCTAAAGATGTTATTATCAAGTTTTGCTCTTGGCTACAGGCTACTGTACGTAACAGAAGAAGGGAAGACAGTGTGATCTTTTAATGATAGATACAACACATTTTTTACATTCTTCGTGTTTAGTATCTTTTACTAGCTATTCATTTTTCACTGTTGCAATACATTACTGTTTGTAATAATCATTTTCCAGGAGACACACATTTTAATCATCAAAGCTCTTCTTTAAAATTAAGTGCAGTAGCAAAAGTTTGGTGAAATTTAGGTACAAGCTGACAAGTTAATAGTTGCTTAAGCATGGAAAAACATTAAAAAGTTTTTTGTGAATGGAGAACAAGAGGCCATGAAAAAATGTAAGGGAAAACAATCTGAGCCATCAACCACCCAGCTCAGACTGCTAAATTCTCCACCAGAGAAGAATACAGTGGTAAGGAGCAGTGCATACAAATTATGAAATGTCTAATGTTTGCCATTATATATTTTTTTGCACTGTAAGAGAATAATCACTAGCTTGTAAATACCAATTACAAGGCAGAATGAATACATTGAGAAGGCATTGATTTTTTATTTTCTATTTGGTTCATGACCAACAGACTACTTCGTATGCAAAATCTATCACAAAGAGCCATACAATAGAAATGTACAATCTATGCATGACTAAAGGTGTGTAAAGACATAATTAAAATTCCTAACAAATAAATCCTGTCTGATTTATAATAGTAAGAAAATAGGGAATTTGCAATTTGATGTATATAGGCACAGGTAATCGCATGTAATTGCAAAATCATATTTTCTTTCAACCCTTTTACTGCAGTATCTGTATTTTTTCTCAAACGTCACTCTTCATATTTTCTCATTTCCTTTCCATTTGATTTTTGTATATAGTTTCTTTCATATTTGAAACAGTCTGTTGGTCATCAACAGCAACAAAAGAAATCAGTGTTTTATCTAGCCTGTTCCGCACAGGATTTCTGAAAGAGTTTCCTGTATTCCTGCTGCTGACGATACCCCCCCCCCGCAACCAAACTGCAGAACAGTTTGCAGCTGTCATATGACACAATGAACTATTTCTGTCTGGCCATAATAAATGGGCAGAACATTAGTCCTTTTTCTCCAGGATGTTTAGAAAGTGTTTGACTCTGGAATATATAAATCCAGCTGAAATCAAGTCAGTTACAGTACAGAAATTTTTTTGGGAGCTGATACGTTGGGGGATTGTTCTTTGGATAGAAAACAGTGTTTTCTGACAAAATTAAACATTTCACATGATAGTGTTTCCCTTCTTTATATAGTTTGATCATTTCATCAAACAAGCAAACAAACAAAATGTAACTAAGACAGAGGCTCACTTCATCCATCTCCTTTTTACATGGAGAAGGAAGAAAAAAAGTGTATTTTGGAAACTGATGCCCAGATGACCCACGAGTCTTGCTCAAAAATGTGGGTTACATATGAGGTTACAACATCATTTTGCACCTGAATATTATTTTTGATATTTTGCCAAGAAGTAAGATGCATCCACCCACAATCTTAATAAAAATGCAAAAAGTATTTCCAATGTTTGCCAGGTTTTCCTGCAGGGGATAGCCTGACTCCTGGTTGTCTTTTTCTACAGTCATTTTTCTTCCAAAATGTCGAATAGAGAAGTTTAAACTCAGTTCAGGAAATGCAAGTTCCAGTCACAAGATCAGCACAATAACTTGTGAGAGGTTTTTAAAAATAATTAAAAGGTTTCTGGTGGGAACTTTGTGGTTAGCTCTCTACACTCAGTGTCATTGTGTCCACTGCCAGCATTCATAAGGTGAATAATTTTTTGCAGTATTTCTAGCCTGGTTTGAAGAATCAGTCTGACTTACTCCCTGGTGGAAGGGTGAGAACAAATTTCAGGTTTTAAAGGGAAGTTAAACACTTCAAAATCTTGATAAGGACAGAAACCCTGCCAGAATATGCAGGTATCACTGCTTTGTAAACTAGCTTCCTGCAGACCTCGTTTTTGGGGTTTGTAATTTAACCTTGTAAATTAATTTTTTATATAGTTCCTATTGTCCTTTTATGCGCACAAGAGCTGTACTCTTGCAACGTACATGCTGTGAACTGGCAAATGCTGAGAAGTGACACACTGCTTGTCATTTCATAAGCTTACATATTTTTTTTTTCTTCTCTCTGAGTACTGCTTTTTATATGGCTCCTGGAATGACTGGCTACCTTCACTGAGCTATGCTCAATCAGTATGGATGGTAATTGAATTTATGAAATCAGACAGTAATTTGAGTGCTCAGTATTTTTTATATGCTTAATTCTGTTTAATGGCCACTCTTATTAGAATCTCTACTGCAAGCGTGTCTGTCTATTGAGATATTCCTCAGTAAAATACTCTAACGTACCTTCTGCAACTTGGAGAAAGTTGATAATTTCTACCATGGTGACACACTTATTTCCCAGTTAGCATATGCATTATTCTTGTCATCCTTTAAGATTTATTGCAAAGTCTTCCGATAGTTCTTTTAGACTCTGTAGGATGCAAAGATATGGCAAGATTGAAGAGAATTAATAGTAATTTGTAAGGAATATCATGCCTCTGAGAAATCAGTGTCATCACTGGCTTATTGGACTGTATGTGTACAGAATATTCTTTCCATTTCCCTTTGGTTTATATACATCAGCCAGTTTTCAATAGCACTGAAAATACATCCTTGACCTTAGCTTATTCTGTGATAATCTCAGTGTTTAAAGATGTACATTCTCTTGATCACAGTGTTTCTGACTTGTGAAGTACTAAATGACCAGGGACTTGACTTCCTACCTGATAGCCTGAGCAATAAAAGCATTCAAACTAACAATCTGCAGTCTCAAAGTGGAAAGGATGGAAGCTCAGGTACCCGAAGAGTATTCCTGAACTTCATTCTGACACAGCTAAGAGTCGCTGATCCTTGGGGTGTTGGCTGTGATTCATCTCTCCGAACACGCCAGGGAGGGTGGCTGCCGCCTTGAGTTTTGCTTGGTGTTGGATTTTTCTTCCCCCATTTGGCTCAAGTAGCAGCACTCTGTAAAGTGCCTCTGAAATATTTTTCCTTAAATATTTATTTCTCCTTTTCAAGTATGACCAAAGTGGAGCTATCTAAAATCAATGTGACCTCGGGGGTTTTTGAAATAAATCTGACCTGTTTTTCTTTGAAGCACTTTCCAAATAAGCTTCCTTCCACCTTTACTCTATGCAAATTTCTGGGATTGGTTATAGA
Organism: Elanus axillaris; assembly: GCA_026212715.1. Lineage (NCBI taxonomy): Eukaryota > Metazoa > Chordata > Aves > Accipitriformes > Accipitridae > Elanus > Elanus axillaris. The sequence goes on from JANZLQ010000065.1 coordinate 3,809,447, forward strand.
CTCACTTAAACTTTTGCTTTCAGACTTCCTTTCTGTAATTAATTAATTAACTTTTAGAAACACAAAATACTTCCCCTCAAACCCAGAAAAAACCATAGGACTAAGATATTTCATATCCCCGCTGACATACTGCAGTACTAATATTCAGTACTACAACCATTTTTGGCAGCCATATCTGCAAAGAGGAATAAAGTATTGCTAAATCTTTTCCTCATTTTTATACATATTGTCACTTGACTTTGGTGATGGGACACTCTGTAGGAATGCTAATTAATGCATTTCTGTAGAGCTACTTCAGCCTTTCTGCTAGGTACATGTACAAGATCATCACATTTCTGCTGGGCTGGGAATAGATTGCTTTTCTGTGAGCATGGGGTAGCGGATGCAGAGATAAAAAAAGGGTATGGTCTAACTCTTATCTGCTGGGTATATGGCCTTTGCACAGTATTGCCAGTCACTAGGACTATCCAGGTTTTTTAGATCTCATCTTTAAAAATACTTTATGACAAATAAAATTTGGGGATTAAAAAAATGCATTTCTGCAACCGCACAAGTTCTTAGTCCAAAATCCCTTATCTTTGCTCATAGAAACAATGTCTATTCAGACCAGCATCTGATAACCTAGCTGCCCAAGATCTTACTCTGAATTAGCTATGTAACAGGCTTATGTAAAGGCTATGTAAAGGTTCAGCTTACTCCTGAGAAACTGGCCTAAAATTCATGACTGTAACCATGGTTTAAGCATAGGACTTTATCAGTAAAAGTATTGACTTAAGGCTATGACTTTTTCCTGTTAAACTTAGATACGTACACTCATACAATGTATTCAGACTGTTGTAAAGATTTTATAGAAATACAATCATTCTCTGTGATATAAAAACAGCTATCCACAGCTGCATAGCTATATGACTATATATATTTATTTTTTTTAATTAGAAACATACTGCTAGACAGTGATGCACCTCTATAGTACAAATGAACCTTTAAGTCTTTAACTCTGAATTAAATCTGGATTAGATAAATAAATATGACATTTTCATCATAAAACTCTGTGGCCAGAATTCTGGTCTAATATATATGTGAGGAACTCTCATTCATTTCAAAGGGGGTTTCAAACTTCTAGCTGAGAGTAGAATTTTGCCCCCTTGAATTGCCCACTCACTATTTCTGAGGAAAAGGTAGAGGAGCAGTGACAAGGAAATTCCTATCCTCTTTGTCCTCTTAATATACACTTCATAAACATTTGATTCATTTGCTTATTTTACTGGTAAAAATGCAATTATATGTATTCACACTCTAATTAAAGTTTAGGAGTATGTAACAAAACCTGTAAATAAAGTGAAGGAGCTAGATTACTAAATTTACTAAAGTACTATGGAAAGCAGAATAGATAAAATATGAAAGTATCTATTTTACTTTTGAGGTGGCCCTAGGAAAATTACATATCCATTGAGAAACTGTTGTATGATGTAAGGGGAAAGATGTTTTTACCAGAGAAATCAAGAAAAACGTTGCTGGCAGGAAACTACTTGTGGAGTAAGGTGTCACATAACGATAGAGAAACAGGAATTAGTGTACCCATACCACGCAAAATGTCTGCTGCACCCCAAAGCTAATGACTCTGAAAAGAATCAGAATTATTGATTTGTGACAGAATTTGTTGGGAGATTACCCTAGAGCTTTTGGATGGAGGATTTTGAACAAGTTCTCCAACCAGATCTTAAATCTACTTCTCTTGAGAGATGTTCCTTTCAGAGATCACCTTTGATCCATTTGATCTGTTCAAAATTATAAACTTTCATGTGGGTGATAAAAAAGATTTACCACAAAGTAAAAAGCCCTCATATTTTTGGAACTACAGACTGACCTACAAAAGGAAAGTCTCTGAGATGGGAAAAGCTATGCACATCTCAGGGAAAATATATTCAGCAAAAAAGCCCTCTAGCTTTTCAATTGCAGAGCTGGGTGTAGCGTAGATTTCAATTTTGCTTTTCAGAAAGTGAACAATCTATATTTCCCAGCTGAAGGACCCACAGCCATGTAACTAAAATTGTCAAAATTTATAAACCAGCTTCACTTCTGTTGGTTCTGCTCTGACAATTAGGGAGGTGAGACTTGAGGAGCAAGATGCTCAGCACAAGTGGAAGCACTAAATAAGACTAAGTCTTTGAGGAAGCAAAGAAGATGAAAGCTGTTCAAGGCCCCCTGGGACTTCTTGAATCCATCAGGATTGAAAATGCTTTTTCTAAAACAGAAATAACCAAACACCGGCATTAAGTTACTGGTCAAAACATCTGTTTGTCCTATTCTAAATCAGACATTCCATGAAAGGAGGTGAAGGGATCTCATCGCCAGGGTTGAAGGCATGCCACTAAACAAGCAATATTTCTAGGCACTGCAATCTCAGACTGGCATTGACCGAAAAGTGGCATTGGATTTTCACTTCTTTTTCCTACCTGAATTTGTAAAAGTCACTCCATTTTTAGCTGAAGTAGTTCGAAGTCTCAGCCCCAGTTCTCAACTTAGATCCTAAAGCAGAACAAGTTAATATAATCCTATTTTATTAATTAGTCTAGCACAATCCTTTAATAATCCTTCTTTCACTAAGAAATAATGAATAATAAATAAAGGTTGAGCCACTGGAGAAAGAAAAACCTTGACTGTAGTGGTACTAAGGGATTTACCCGGTTCTCCTCCAAGCACTCATCAGAAAAAGGAAAAAAAGGTTAACTCTATATCCCGGAAAAAATTTCAATACATTGTTTGGTAATAAAATTGTGTCAAATCACAGATTTGCTACCAAACATTTTTAGCCAACAAGTTCGGTAAGGACAGGTAGAGTACATGACTAGGGAGCAACAAATGCTTGCAGTCATATTTAGGAAATAGGAGGAATTGCAAGACAGTGGTAAACGGAAAAATGCCATTGAGTTTTGCCAAGGAGATGATACACCAGATTTTCTTGATAGATTTCTTTTGATGAGAGCTGTTTTTCTAGACAAAGAAAATGCGGTAGATCACATCTTTTTTGGACTTTAGGAAAACACTCGACATAGCGGCACATGGGAAATTATGAGTTAAGAGGGTGAAGATGAGGGTTACTAGGACAACTGTAACACATTAAATGAACTGGCTAAAAGAAGGTGAGAACAAGTTGCATTGACAGAAAACCTGTCAGGTTTGTAGGAAATTACCAGTGGAGTAATTCAAAAGTTCTTTGTGGAATTGAGTTCTAATTTTTTTCAGAAATGCCCTTGCCACCAGAAGTGTCAGTGTGCTGATGAAATTTGTTGATGGTGTGAAGTTCAGAGACATCTTTCATACACAGAGAGAGATGTGCCATATGACAAACTTCATGAGTCTGAGACACGGTTTAACAGAAATTAAATGATACACAGATATAAAAAGAACAAGGGGGTTTTTGGTTAGGGGGTAGTAAGAAAACCTGTGCAGTAAGCAGAGAGCGTGTGAGTTGGAAAGAAAGCTTGGAGGGGAAGGTGCAATGGGAAGCCGTTGATCTCAAGATAACTATGAATTAGTAACATATGGCCGTTTAGGCTTTGTCCTACCTGAGAAACATGTACAAGGAATAAACTCAGACTGGGGCAAATACGAAGAGTTATTGGGATGATCAGAGGAATGAAGAAACCTTTGCTAGGGAGACTAAAAGGTCTTGGGTGGTTAAACCACTAAGCAGAGGATGTTAGTGTTACTACTTCAGGATGAAGGCAAGGAGCAGGGAACAGGAAAAGCTGTTTAAATCCCAGAATGAACAGTTTTGAAGAGAGGTAAGATGGAAGTGAAAATATCCTAAATATTCTAGCACTCAGAGCAATGACTTTGTGGACTGTCTTCCAGAGGAAGATTGATGGTAATCATTTTGAATAGCGTTCTTCATTAAACTCCAGAGGATTTCTTGCTGAGTCCCTGAGGTAGTGTGGACCCCAAGTCAGCGGTGGAGAATCCCTCCCAGCACTGTGCTGCTAGATACATGCTCTACTAAAAGGGACCAGGAAACTATAGACACAATTATAAAATTGTATTTCTTTCCCTTGATCAACGTATTTCCATACAAAATGTCAATGCTTCGGCAAAAAAACCCCAAACAAACCAAAACCCCACCCAAACCAACTCCTTCCCCTTCCAAGCAAACACCACCAACGCCCACACCTCAGTCCTGGAAAACTGATTTTTGTCTGTGAAACCCACCCCACCGCGTCCTGGGAACGACTGCTGCAGTGGCTCAGGTGCCCACCCCTCTCCTGGCCCCCCCAGCCTGGGCTCTCTGCTCTGTTTCCCACAGGCAGCCCAGTCTGTCTTGCTGGCGAACTGCATTGTGGCTGATGTGAATTGTGGCTGGTGGAGAACTGGGACATGCAGGGATGTTCGAGAGAGCTTTTCTGCTTTTAGAACTTTTTATTTTGTTAAAAGGAATGTATTTCCATGGAAACAAACCTATTTGAGGAAATTCAATTAGTCAAAAATCCCATTTACAATAACAATGTCATTTTGATGAAGATGTTTTTTACTTAGTAGTAACTAACAATGCGGTAATGCGAATAATTCCTACATGCTCCAGCTAGCTATGAGAAAAGCACAGACTTTGGAGATGGCTAAATTTCCTATGGCTTTGATAATTTGCTTTCTTAGAACTGAGCTAACATCCCACTGATATCAGGAACCTCATCAAAGCTTGATCTTGCTGTCACTGGCTTCAGTGGGAACAAGACTGGACCCCAGGTGAACTTCTGAGATCACTGTTAGCAAGCTTAAATTAATTAACCGTCTTCTACCCTCCAGCAGTAGCTGCTGTTAGCAATCTCATTTCATTTTCTGAATTGAAATTACAGTAATGCTAAAGCATTTAACTTTGTCTCCTTTATATGACACTGTTTTTGACATCTAATAGGAATACTCTTCTGGCATTTACTATCCTTCCTTTATTATAAGCCTGCCTGCCTTTCATTACATTTTCATTATTCTTATGGTGACTATATTTCATATTTATCACAGTGGTTAAAATTATATCAGTCACAATCAGCAATCATATACATTACTGCAATGTTTATTGATCTGTAAGCAACAGGTACAGTAAATTTAAAAAATGTTGTTTCCCAAAGGACATGAATTAATTCAGACATTTTAGAACTAGGCCAAAATACCATTACTGTGGTAAGGATGTTAATTTATCATGCAATAAATCTTTAGCTTAACTGGTCAATATTGATTATGTGCAATAACTGTGACTGCAGTTGTAGGCAGTGGAACAGCAGAAAAAAATTTGCCTTTTTTAAAGAACTTTTTCCATTGTTATTTGAAAACAACAGTGTTAAATGACAGTATTCTTACTACTAATGAGTTCCAATAATAAAAGAGTATAAATCAGTAAACAACCTGATTTACTAAAAAAGAAAACCTCTTACATGTATCTCTGTTCAAACTCTTGGTTGTTTCAGATTTTAATGTTCATCTTCTGTGTTTGAGATTTGTAAGACATGAAATACAGGTTTTTACCCATCCTAAAATTTGTGTTGACATATATTCATAGTTGATACAAATAGACTTGGTTTCACGTTGAATCTACACTGAGAAATCATTTCCAGCTCTAGCTGAAAAGAGCATTAAAAAATAGTCAAGGTCAATTTTCTTGGCCAATGTTCCATTAAGAGTCATGCAATTATCCTGCTGCCTTGCTTTCTTAGGAAATCCTAATTATCCAAGGTCCCTAGAGCACACATAACCAGCCTATTAAGGCATATTTCAGTTTCCTGTAAACTCTATTGCATTAAACCACCATTATTTTAACTAGAGAGCTGTATAGGTGCTCAAACCTTGTGTGTTTGTGAGGAAGGAGGGGGCTGAAGCTGTGACCGACCCAGTGTGACTTTGTGCCTCTTCATTGAGTCGATCTCTCTCATTTCACCACTAGACTGTCCTGTCTCAGTAGCTGAGATTCCCACCCAAGCCAAGACCCGAGCTTCCTTGCCGCTGGCTGCTTGGCACGGGATGCTCACCGCTTGGACCCTCTGCCACATAGTCCTAAATGGTGGGGGAGTTCCTTGCTCTGAAGTTGTGCTGAATCAGAGGTAAGGCTGCGGAGAAGGTCTACCTCCGTGTGCCTAGAGTGCTGCCTCGAGAATTCGGAGACCTGCTGTAAGTCTCTGAGCAACGACATATGCAGTCAGGGGACACTCTTAGAAATACCTTTCCCGTCTCCCTCTGCCCCTGGCTGATGGCAGAATTTCTTGCAGCAACTCATTGAGGCTCTACAAGACCAAGTTTCCATCCTGAGGTGTTCAAGGACAAAAGCAAAGCGCCCACTCCAGCTGTGGAGATCGAGCTGAGGGGGAGGCAGGGCCGAGAAAAATGGGCAGTATTCCAAAGCAGCCCATAGAGTAGAGGGACAATTTCTGCTTATACTGCACATACATAAAGTGGCTGGAGTTGTAGCATGCAAGCCAGATCTCACCCACTGGTCGTTGCTGCTTAATGAGGACATGGTCTCCCAGTTCTTCATACACCACTCGATGGTTTCATTCAAAGAGAATAAACCGATGTGGTCTATGGGTTCACCTACGGTGCAAGGCTGCCCTGTTGCTCTGTACTTTCTGCTTTTTGTTCAGTAGAGGTGTGCATTGATGTGCTGTTGGAGTGTTACACACGGCTATTTGCTATTTAAATAGACATTGTGCAGAGTGTAAAACACTGCTTGCTTTGACAAGTGAAATGAAGTTTTCCTGTTGTGATCATTCCTTATTTTGGCAAAAATGTCAGCAGAGAGAAGGTGTCTTGGGGGAAAGAGTGGAGCCCACGGAAACTGTTTGGGACTCCCTTATCTCATCGTTCAATGTCATCAGCTTCACTCTTTTTCTGGCCTTTTGGACAGCGACTGAGCAAATTGGTCCAGGACCTTTTCCTGGGCCCTAAGTGCAAGTGCCATAACCAGTATCATACTGCTAAACACTCTTTGCCTATAGCGGGGAGGTCTCATCTAACCTGCTTCCTGGGAACAGTTAGGGGCCAGTAATACCCTTTGTCTGGGAAAGTACTGGTTTCGGGAAAGCACTTGTGAAAGCTGTGCCCAGAAGTGTCCTTAACAGCAAAATGACACTGGCATTTTCAGGGCAGTGCTTGAGGCTGTGTCCTGGTCAGCTGGCTCCCTAGAACTGATATGGCTGGAATGGGTGAAGAGGAATTAGGAGGATAGTGGGGAAGGAGCAGAGTAATCAATAGGTTATGAAGTACACGTTCCCAGTTGGAGGTAGGGAATAAGTTAAGTTTTTTGTATTGTACCTTGGGAGTAAACTGCTTAAGATTTTTGGCTTAGATTATTAACCCTCTCGGACTCTTACAAACCACAGCATTTCTGAAAATAATATCAATTATAATGTAGATTTTCAAGTACTTAGAAAATCAGTTGTCAAACAATCAGATAATATCACCTGCAGTACTTCAGCTCCTGCAATCTGTCTTTATAACAGAAAAAGTCCCCTATCATTTATTCCTAGTTCCTTTTCCCCATACATCAAGCTTCGCCTTCCTACCATACATTTTACTTTTGCTCCTGGATGGGGTGTAAATCGAACAAAAAGTCAAGTCTTGTTACATTTGTGAACTGTTCTGGTTCTTAGACATATATTCACATCCTAACCCTTGTCCTTTTATTTCCTCTTTTCCTGCTAGCTGCTAAATGGGGCCTTGGTCAGGCTGGATTCCTGAGAGGGTTTCCTCATGCTGCCATGGGAAGCAAATATTACAGGCAAGGAATAGCAACAAGGAGGGTAGGTGACTCAAGGAAGGAAAAATCTCTGACAAAAAATAATTACAATACATCCAGGTGTCATTCTTGTGATATTATTACCCTATAAATATACCTAAAATCTCAGTCCTTGATCTTAATGTGCCAACACAATTATTTTAGGTACTGACCTCTACACAAGTATTTTTTCTTCTTGAAGAAAAGTAACTTTTTATCTGAGAGATGAATCATTCTGAGGTGTCATTTTAAATTTGAAACTAGGTGGCCAAATATTAGAGTTTTATGATGCCACTACAAGAACTGGACATGAATTATTTCTTTGAAGAAGTCAGGCAATAGGATCTGAAATATTCCTGTTATAATATTTAATAGAAAATTATTACTTTTCTTCAAGAAGTTTAAATCAGATATGAATGCTTATAGTAGACAGAAAAATCTGTGATTAAATAAAAGGATATACCATCAGAGTAACTAAGTTGAGATGTCCAGATCCATGGTGGTGGTTCACCCTTCTTTTGTAAAAAACCCCATATCTTATGTTTACATCTTGAGCCATGTTTTCATTTCAAAGCCCATACTCACACGAGACTTGAGGCAGTCAGGACTGCAGTTTGGTTTGCCCGAGACTGAGATTTTTTACTTTACTGTGCTCATACTAAAGGCTCAGAAGGAGCTCCTAGCATTGTTTTGTCTTCAGCAGATGTACCTCCATTTATTTTTGACCACAGGGACCCTTCAATTACTTCCACTTTCCCTTTACTCCCAAGGCCCTTCAAAGTAGAGCAACGAGTTGTGTGTCCTGGAAGGCTATCGATTGAAGGTCTCATAAATCAAATCATCTCTTGCTCTATAGGAATGAAGTAGGTGTTAGTGAGATTTTATTTGTTTTGCAAAGTGATGGGAAGGGTTCATTTTTTTCCCCACTCGGGGAATGAGACAACATTTTGGTCTCGGATGAAAAAATTAACTTTATAAAAACATACCCTTTTCATTTTTTGGAACATGTTAAACGCTAATTATACCAAAGCAAGCTACTTTCCACTGGGTATTAAAGTAAGACATCTAAAACAAACTGTCAAGTACTTGTATATATAATTTAATGAACTTGCTTTGATTTTTTTAACAGAGCAGAAGCAAGCTAACTGTCCCTTTGATGCTGTAAATGATGACAGTGAAGAAATCAGAGACTGGGTATAGCTGTGAACATGGGCCATAGAAGGCTGCAGCCAATGCCAGGAGCTTACTTCAGGTACTACTTCTTTTGCCTTGCAATTTACAGAATCAAAAGAGATTAAAAATGAGATGACAAGATAATCTCTCATTTTACACAGCTAATTGAGAGCTCAAACACTCGTATCAAATACTCTGGTAGAATAAAATAAAGATGAAAAGTAAATGATGAAAATATTTAGATAAAGAAATTCTATCTATTTCTTGGGGGCATAAATACCCCATATAAAATCAGTAGTCTCCACTGGATTTCACAGAACCTGTACTTCTCTAGTACCAACATTCTTCCTGTCACCTTTCCAGCTTCCTCTGAAATAACCTTCTAATAAGACACCATCAAGAAAAAGTCAAGGGGTTAACTAGTGTGTCCATGGAAACAGTAGGAGCTGATGGAGCCATGTGTAGAGTGAGACTCCATCGGCTTTAACCCTCGTACTTGCAAGGCTTTTTCTTTAAAGCTTGAGGCAAACCCAGAAGGTTATAAAGAATCCACAAAATAGTATATGAAGAATTTTAAAAAGGTACAGCACCAACAGCCTGGAGACCTGAGAGTTTCTTGGTTCTGCCATAGACCTCCTAACTTCTGTGAGCGTGGACGAGTCCCTTCAATGTCTGTTTTCCCCTTATACCCTTTTCTTGTCGAGACTACTTAGGCTGCCACTCAAGGAAAGGACTATCTCCTGCAGTGTATTTGTTCGAATGCAGAGCACTGTGGGATTCTGACCTTTAATGTTGCCAGGTGCTACTACAGTGCTAAATCTAAATAATAAAAACTATATCTGTACCAGCATGTATTCATAATAGCGTCGGAAAGATTGAAAATAGTTTTGCTCTTGCTTTATTAAGGTACAGTCAATGACACTTCTTTCTTCTAAGGCCCTACTCAGCAGAGCAGGAGTAATGACTCACTGTTTCCCTAATCTTTTCCTTCATTAGGCATTTTTAAAGCTAAAATACCAAATTGATGAAGGGCTGAGGGTTGAATAGCAGTATGAAGTATTCCCATTTCATTTTTCTAATAAATTACTGCATTTCAGTAACATCATTCATCTACCACAAGCTGCCCACAGACCTCGCTGTCATTTTCTGCTGAGACCACAGATCCGTAACAGAGCACATCAGTTTGAGGAGAGCACTCTGCTAAAGTGGGCGTTCAGCTTTCGGGATAGACCTGGCTTATACTCACCCAGGTTAGGCTGTGTGTAGAGCAAGTTCACCCACAGCCGAGCAAATGAAGCAGGCAAACAGATAAAGAATGTGCCATTTCTCAGGACTCTATCCTTTTTTGTACTGCCTCTGCTGCTGGCTAACTTTAGGTGCAGTACCTGGGAGTAAACATCTCAAAGAGAATTTTTCAAAATATAAGGCATAAAATGTTTTTCAGAAGAAAATGCAGCTTGCACTGAAATGTTTGGTAGTTGGAAGTGGTTTCCATTTAAATGCAAAAGCAGCCTTTCTGAAAAAAAAAAAAAAAGAAAAATCTAAACACTCCACCTGTTCCGAAACCCAAGCCAACAACAATACCTTCCCTAATCTATACAAAGTAGATTTTGGAAGTTTTGATATGATCCAGACTAGAAGTTCTCATTTATTACCTTGATGAAATTTAGTTACTTTTTATTATTGTTCCGTGTGCTGCTAGTACGAATTCAATATATGATACAATTTTTAATTAGCAGGAAATGAAGCACATGTGGCATTAACAAACAGAGCTCTAAAATCAACTCTGAAGAATCTGTGCAGCAATTTTGTCTGGTATGGTCCTCAGAAGAAAATTGCATCAAACGTGTTTTCTTTTCTGCAAATCTACTGCTTTATTTGGTACCTAAATGGGTGTAACTCTTTCTGGAAAGAAGCCTTCTCCTGCCTTTTATGGGTTTATCTCTCATATAATTTACCCTGCTTTAAAAATAGTGTGCTTTTAATTGCTGATTTATACCTGTGAGCTGCAGAATGAGACCTCTCAATCTCTGTATCTTTTATTTCAGTCCAGGAAAGAAATTATGATCTATAAGAAATAGGTTAAAACCCCCCAAATAAACAAACAAACCCCTCAAGTTTTAAAAAGCCTATTATTCTTGAAAATAGTGGCTGTAAAAGGAGTGCAGTTTAGACTGAAAGAATAGACACAAGAAGCTTTCCCCACTGCATTTGTACCGTGTCTGTTTTAAGGAAGGAGGGTTACCAGAAAAGCGCTTGCAGACTGTAGTGTAAAAGTTACCGTCTCAAGAAATGCAACCTGAGATCATGAGTTGTGTTAAATCCCAGTAAGTGATCAGAGTGCTAATGAAAACAACAAGCAGCATGGGTTCCTGTTTTGTTGACTGCATTCATGGCTCACGTTTTATTTATTTCACAGATTAAGAAGTGCTAGCAAAATAATAATAATAATAATAATAATAATAATAATAATAATAATAATAATAATAATAATAATAGCAACAACAACAACAACAATAATAATAATACTGGATATTAATTGTTAGCACTTCAGAGGAAATACCACAAACATTAGGCAGAGAGATCGCCGCAAGCTAAGAAAACACCGTTCACCATTCACTGCCAGATCCAAGACCCCTATAGATGTTAAACAGCTGAATGCAAACACGTAATTTGTGCACAGCCTAATAAGATCCTCTCTGCTTTTGCATCAAGATGGTGCAGTTGAATACGAGGTCTCTTTTTACTCAAGTTTTCCATATTTGGACTTGGAGGCCTCATCTTGCACGGAGAGAGCCCCAAGAAGGCTCTGCGTCTCTTCGGCTGCCCTAAGAGCTGGTCAGCGGTCCTGCTTCCGCCCGTCCATCCCAAACAGCGCAACGTGGGAGAACCAAGGACCTAACCCAAGCTTATTCTTCAAATGTCCAGCCCAACAAACTGATACACGCCTGTGCAGCACTAGTTTTGGGGATAGGTTGTGAGTGAGTAACAACCCCAGGCCCCTCCACGGTCCTCCAGATGAGGAGGACCATTCTGTACCATCCCAGGAGTGGAAGTCAACAACGAAATGGCAATGGCTCCATCCACCCTGGGCAGGAGCCAGTGGGATTGCTTTATAATGGTAAAGTCATGGCTAAAATAAGGAGGTTTTTAATACTCCTGTCTCTTTCTCTCCCTTATTTCATTTCTTCCCTCTACCTCTTCTCCATTATTAAAATTTATTCAACCATTTATTTATTCAAAATATCCCTCTGACCTGGAGTGTCCTATTTCAGAGCTCATCTGATTAAGCTTTTGCCTTAACCTACTATATATTTCTCATGAAAAATCTACACTTTTGTCCTGAATCGATGAAGTATTTAACTTTTTTCTTTTTCTTTTTTTTTTGTTTTGTTTTGGTTTTGTTCAGACACAGATGTGAAAAAAGACAGGGTAAAGAAAAAGGGAGGGATATGATTGTCCTCCATGTTTCACAGCTAATTGTTGTGCTCTGGAAAATTAAACTTTTGATAAGGAAATTTAGCCTTACACTTCCAAATAAAACCATGGCAGGAGATTAATCTATACAAGTCCAGCAATATGATTAACTAATCCAGCCTTTGTGTCTGTGGTGGGTATTTCAGCCTAAACATTTGTAATATAATCTATCATGATAATCAGTAAAATGTGGATACTTTGCATAATACTTTAATAATACTCTGTTTGCGCACAGAATAAATCTTTAATTGCTGGTTTGAGGAGGCCAATTTTAGCAGTTCTCTGTCAGTCTTATTATGATGAATCAAGTTAATTTATACATGTAGCTTACTTCTCTGTCTGAATTCATCTTGCATTGCCACTGGCTTTTATTGAAGGAAATCACAGGGCAGATCTCTGAAACTGCAGTATCTGCCTGGCAGAAGATGGTGAAACTGTGAAGAGCCATAACCTTCTTCCAGGTGGGTATGAGGCATTGCGAGAAGCAGCCACAGATGGCAAGCAGAGCCCGAAGTATGCATGGTGGGTCAGAATATCCAAAAAAATTACTCTTCATGAGTGCTTTCTGCAGAATAGAAGTTTTTTGTGGCCTCCCTTTTTGATCGGGGCTTCTCTAGGTAAGGCGAGGTAGGCTGAAACTGTCTTCTCTGCTTTAGTGACTCAAAATCAGGGATTATAATTGTGGGGCCAATCTGGCAAGCTCGGATACACCATTGTATACTCTTCTGCAGAAAAAGTATATTCCTGGAATGGCCCCATTAAATCTACTCAGAACCTTTCCTGTGAGTAAAATTAAGCATATGTGTAAGTATGTGTGGCAATAGGATCTATGTCTAAGATGGCTGGTGAAGCACAACATAGCCATGAGAACTGATTTAAGAATGTATGTTTCCTTTGTTAATGAATCATTCTCCTGACAAAAGAGAAAGATAGGGGTCACTTAGTGCACACACCTACACCTTTTTTCATGAGTTGTTCTGCATTCTGTTATACCCAACACTAATTTTACTCTGTACTGCCTGAAAACAGAGCAATTAATTTATGGTGATTTCAATTACCATTTCCCACACTGACTAGACTTAAAACACAGTATCAGGTCAGTGTATAGTAGGGAAATTGCAATTTTCTTTGAGCCTCTGTAGTATTCAGACAGCTGGTGTAGGTTCATTAGGAAAATTAGAAAGAAAAAAAACCCCACAAACAGAAAACAAACTGGCAAAATGAAAACACAGAATAATTCTCCTCTCTTTTTGGGTGAGGTAGCTGCTCTCCATTTTCCAGTCTACTAACTCTTTCAGTGCTATTGCAGTAACTGCAATTTTGGAAGTTTTAACAGTAACTGTCTGAAATACTAAAGGATAAAACTAGTAGGAGCGACTGGGGCTATATAACCTCTAACAGTTTCTCCAGTATGTAAACACCAGGTCAGAGAGTCAAAGTCTAGGTCTCTCAGCAGCAGCTGCTTACCTCAAATATCATACAACTCTGAGGAGATGAAAAAGAACCTCTGAAATAAAATAAATTGAATAATTCACTGACTTTATTACATCTCCTCAAGGAGGTAAAAAGCTCTGAAAGAAAGAACGGTTATAAGAAGGTTCACAGTCCCCCACTGGGGAAATGGATGGCTTTATGGCGACACATCCGGCATAGCTCGCGGTGAGGACATAGCCAGAAGCTTTGGGGAAGTTTGCTGCATGATGGTACCTGCGACATCGCCAGGAGAAAGACCTCCATTCCTTCGAGGCAGGCGATGAGGGGAGAGATGAGCTCTTCATGGTGGCCCAGTGGACGGGTCCACTGTGGGGATGCAGAGACAATGACCTGACGGCTCCCTGCGTAGGTCGAGCACGGAGGAATGCAAACAGCTCTTCTTCCCTTTTGACCTTTTCATACAGTCCCAGGCCTGGGCTGAAGCTCTGTATGTGGCTACAAAGCATACAGCCACAGCGAGGCCCTTACAATTATGAACTTGATCGTTAGCTGAAGTCAAAGGAGCTAAGATCCATGGCTACACCACAGCAAACAGCAAGAATTTTACCTCTGGCTGTATAAACATAGAATTGTGTTGTTATGGCAGAGCTACCCTAAAATTGATGATAATTCTACCAAGGCTCAAATACAGCAAAACCAGAACTGACTTCTATTTTTTGTTTGCAAGAATGCCTTTGGCATTAAGATGATAAAATTTGGTGGAATTTAAAAAGTAATGAGTTTAAAGCAGTGTCTTTATGAAAAATGATTAAAGTCATTCCATAGCAAACCCTGCAGTTTCCCTTCTCTTCCCTTGTAATGGCAACAACACTATTCACCCTTAACTTCCCTGTCATTTACCAAGCTCATAACAAGGCTATAGATGTTTGCTCTGAGGCTGAATTTATGCCAGATAAGTTCTGAGCCCAGCAAAAATCTGGGCTTTGGCTCGTGAAATAGAGGTACCCCGGGGTCTTTAGTCTTACCGTAAGAAAGCTTTTATAAGTCTTCTGAAATTTCATGTAGGAAACCCATGTCTATAGGCACCAGATTATGACCCAATTATCACCTGTACAAATCCAGAGTGATTACACTGAGTTCAGTGGCGATGCTGAGGATTTCAAATTATGTCAGCTGGGATCAGAATTTAGCTGCTTGTCTCCTGTGCTAACTTCAGATCTAAATGTTCAAGTAGAAACATTAAAAGTTTAATTACATGGCCCTCCCC
>JANZLQ010000065.1:3833061-3843349 GCA_026212715.1 Elanus axillaris
GCTCCATTTATTAATGTCACAGCTGCTTTTTTTTTTTTTTTGGATGAACTAAAAAGCATTTTCATGAACACCAAAGCAAAGAGTAAATAAATACATGACAGAATGTATATGTGCTGTACTGGGAACTGCAGTTATCCAACAAGGGACTGAATTCCTCAAAAGAATAATGAGTAGAGTACTTTTGTTACTTGGTTGTTAACAAACATAGTGCATTAGTGTTGATTAAAATGCAGAAGTTGATAATTAAACAGAGAACTCATGGTAAAAAGGCAAAGTTTTTCTCCATTTATAGGAAAACAGTCCATCATAAATATTGATTTGCACTATATTTTTTTCCCCCACAATGTGGTGGTTTTCTATAAATATCAGTATCTGATAACGAGCACTTCCACTACTCATTATTTCTCTACTTGCAGAATTTAATGAATAGAAATGCATTCATTATATGGAAATCTAACTACCTGTTTTGCCTTTGATGAAGCCAGCCCCTGATTTGAAATTTTGTCCACTATTAATGATATGCAAAGAACTCTGTCTTATCTTTAATGATATGCCTGAAGAATTTATCAATGGAATTTATTAGATGCTAATTCATCTTCCATGCATTACTTAGGCAGCTGCATCTCACTGTTGTATTACTTTTTGGAATATTGTTTCTCTGTTTTTCTTCTCCTCTGCCCTTCCCAAAAAGGGGTTTCTGTGATGGAAACATAACCTGTTTCTAAACCAGGTTTGAGTTCTTTGACTCAAAACCCCCGTTCCTTGTCTGGGAAGCTCCTGCAAAGTATTGGCTGCTTGTGATGGATTTCCCAAGCCTGTGGGCCAGCCAGCTTGAATTTTGGTTGCGTGAGCACTCCGTGGTTTATTCACTGCTCCGTCAGAAAGCTGGCTTCTTCCACCTTCACTGCCACAAAGCGAGAGCTTACACTGAACCAGGTTTGTCTCAGCAAGTGCTAACTCTGTACTGTGTACAGACAAAGTAGGGCATTTTTGATTCCCAAGGGTCTCTGTCTCCACTGGGGCTGCTTTGGTGGCCGCAGCTTTTCCACCTCTGTACTCTCAGCAGCCTGAACACCAATTGAAGCTGGAGGTCTGTGTCACTGCTGACCAACTTGTGGTAAATACAATGCTTACAAGCGGTTTTGTCTTACCACAAGCAAGTCTTCACAGTCCTTCTGTTACGGTAGACTTGGTAAGTTGGCCCTGCTCTTCTGATACCTAGAGGATGAGCTTTCAACAAGTCCAGGAAGAAAGAGCAGAGGATGATTGTCCATTTAGATACCAGTTGCATTCTTCCCGATGATATACTCCTTGTGCTTTCTCTTTTTTCTTGAAGTATAGCTACAGGAAAGTTGTTCTGTCAAGACTTTCACTGTCATCAGCCTGGCAAGCCATGTCAGAAGGGAAGCTTATTCCAAATATGAAAAAAACTCCTCTGAAGAAGAATGGAAGAATCCATTTAATTTAACACTGCTCAAAACTCCATTTCCTGTCCATGGGTGATTGGATGAAAAACTTTGGCCTTAAACTGCAGCTCGGATGTTCAGATTAGGTATTAGAAAAGGTCTGATCTGCTCCAAGAGTTGTGCATATTGGAATGCGCAGGTAAATGAAATCCCTATCTGTGGAGTTTTTTAAAAAGGACTTAAACGTCTGTTGGGAATTGATCCTGTCTTGGGAAAGGAGCCCCAGGCTTCACTTCTATGAGAGCAGGAGGGTGAATGCACATTAAATTACTGTATTGCAGTGGTTCCTCGGTAAGGCAGCTAACATCCAGCACCTCTCATCTGGAAGCGCCTCTTCACATCTGGTACTTTTTCACATTGCCTGCCTGCACGGGTACCTCCATCCATGGAGTGACCCTAGGGGAACACTCTGCCTTTTCCTTCTCCCCTAAGAAAGCGGAACTCCCACCTTCCTAAGAAAGGAAAATGGCTCTATGGATCTTCCCTGCACATACAACCTGGCCGGCAAGTCTCCGTCCCCGCAAGCCGTTTCTATGGTTTAGCTGGTGAGGAACTGTGCCCACAGCTGTCCTCCACCCTTCCTCCCTCTTTCCTCACCCCCTACTTCCACTTCCAGCATGAGCCTTGCCCCCAGCGTAACTCTACATTTTACCCCAAAACAAAACTCCAGCTGGATGCTTTGCCTCACCCTGTCCAGCTCTCGCTCTCATTCGCTTTCAGCATGAGCGTTTGGATCAATTAGTACTGATGTGAGCTCCCCTGGAGCGACAGGTAGAGCAAGTGCTTAGCGTGTTCCTCTGGGCATTCATATTTTTAGCCCCTCCTCAGTCACCTTCACTGTCACCAGCAGCCCCAGCCCCAGCCCCGGCATCTGAAACAGCCACCGCAGCAGCTTTTCAGAAGAGTCTGCATCAGCCTAGGCTGTCTCTTCTCTTCCTGATGCTTTTTGTCCCTGTCAATGACCAAAGAGCAGACTGATCAAGCGCTGCAGAGGGTTGTGGTTGTTTGGGGTTTTTTTTTTCTTTCTTTTTTTTTTTCTTCTTTTTTTTTTTTTGAGGCATTTTTTCTTTCTTGTGTGGAAGCTGACACAGTCTCAGAGACTGTTTCTTCCAAAAATATGCAGGACAACTCTCAGCTTCAAAACAGATCTGTAGAGTGAAGCCCTCTGTTAAATTCCCTATATATATGCTGGATTTGGCTTGCTTGGCCCACATGTACATGGCTTGGCCTATTCCTCATGCGGTTATCAGTTCTGTGAAAAACATGACCTTGCAGCCAACTTTGAAAATGTTTCATTTCTAGAATCAGAAATAAATTAACATGAATCAGCGTTGCTCCATTGCAGTTAAAACTGAGGAAGGACCTGGGCTATGTTTCTGACTTTAAGGCCTCACTTTCCCGCAGACTTCAGCAGGACTTAAACCTGTGGAGAGGTGGTTTCATTTCACTCTTATGGTTCCTTCTCCAAGGGTCCAACAGTTACATTTCTTCAGGAATGAGATCGCATCCTTTTCCATTTAATTCCTCAGGCTGCTAATCGTCTAGGGCATCTATGTCATTTATAGTGGCCCGATCCCAGACCCTGCAGACTTCAGATGTAAATTGCAGTGATGCCTTGAATAAAGGCATCAGAAGGAAAACTTCACTGTATCACTGTAGTGATTAATTTTTGCTTGCTTGAGCAACTTCGAAACTTTGGTATGTATGAATAAGATAAGAAAACCTTGAGCCTTGTCACTGGTGTGTGCCAACAGACAAGAAGCCTTGGGTCCTGCTGAGTTTTTGTAGTTAAAACCTGCCAAGGCCAGCTAACTAAGAGATGAACCACCCGGGATGACCTGCACTGCGCATGCCCAAAGGGCAGACACTATGTAAATGATTTCTGGGAAACAACATGAATATGTATAACAGTTTCAAGGACTGTAATGAATATGTATATGATCAGAACAGTATAAGCTTTGTTTGCTGTAAGTAACGGTATGCACGCTAGGAGGAATTATCTGCTGTGCATCCAACGCTGCAATAAAGAATGCCTGCTTTCTAAAACTCCAAAATCGAGTCTTAGAGAGTTTCTTCCACCAACTTTGTTGGTAACAGAAGCAGAGCTTCAGCACTGCTTCTACATCTCTCACTGGCAGGTGTGCGTTGGAAGATCCACCATGCGATGACGTGGTGCGGCGGAGGTCCCAGCTGGCTGTGCCAGCGGTGCCGGGGCTGTGTGGCACCAATCCGTAGGGCAGCTGCTCGGGCTCCATCAGCATGGGTTCACACACAGCCTCCCCGTGGATGCCCGGTGCTCCCCACGCCAGACGGGAGAGCTCAGCACCATGCTGTGGCGTAGGCTGGATGTGCCCTACGGCCTCACCTGCAAGCTCAGAAAGCTGGGAAACTCTACAGCGTAGAAACTCTCTGTCAGCACCTTTTACTCGAGATCACATTGTTGGTGTAGTTCGTGAGACTAGCTGTAATTAAAGCAGGGAAATCACTAAACAATTGCACCAGTGTTAGGTCTTCCTTACAGTAGCACACCAGCATGAAGCACTTTCACAGGACCAAGTCCCTGGTTGAAAAGCTAACAAGCTAATCTGTTAAAAGCCCCTTTCATTGAAAAATTTCTCATGTTCATCACATGTCTTAAGTAGTTCACCTCACAGTAAATAAAGCCAAGCTTAAAAAATTCTTTTCTTCCTACATAAATATAATGTGTGAGTAGGGCCAAAAATACACTGCTATTTAGTTATGGATTTATTTTCTGTATTTTTTATTTTGGATGCCTGCAGACTGTAGAAAGCAGGCAGAAATCTAGAGATTAAGAAGCCACTGACATAAATTAAAAAACTCCTCCCAGAATGCAACATTATGCATTGCCTACAAATTTGCTTTCTCATCAAAACCCAACCGAGTCCACTGCTCAGTGAATGCAGCAGACGCTTCAGAAATCATGACCATTTCTGGATGTGGGTGAAGTATGTTTCAGGGCTTGGTGACACCAAGCCTTCTCATTAAGCTGTCTCATTAGGCTCTCAGGTATATATGTCATTTAGGGTCACGTTTTTAAATATGTATTGGGACCTACACACATACAGACATGTAGTATTTGTCCTTCCCTACTCTGTTAACTAGGTGCTTCAGGAAGGATCTTCACAAGTATGTTGACAACTGGCTCAGGAGAAAAAGGTCTAGAACTACAAGTTATTTAGACCTCCAGCTCCTACCAGACTTAAATTAGGCTTGTAATTACCTCTGTGGGACATTCTTTAACATTTTTTGAGTGTGGGATTTGAGCACTTCATTAAATTCCACCGCACCTTTGTACCTGTTCATGCCTTTACACATCTTTCCATTAGGGTTTTACATATAGTGAAATCTGGAAGATGATAGACATTATTTCACTTAATCAAAGAAGCAGCCAGCCTCCTAGATTATGGTGATACTGGTGGATTAAACAGCGTTTGGGACAGTTCCCAGGCATTGCAGTGTGACTACATGTTCTCTGTCCCCAGCTTGCTTTTGGCCTGTGCTGGCTAACTCATTCCCAAAGACTTCCTGAGAGCTCCGGGAGCCATTTCTGGCAGGCTGTTGTACCTTGATCCAAATGTAAGTGAACCTGGAGGCATAGATACAGCCCATTCTATGCAAGCTGGCCTCAACGGCAAGGAAAATTCCATTTACTGGTGAAAAACTATAGCCTTATTTACCATTGCTTGTCATTGCAGAAAGGCCCTACACCAACATGTTGTACATATGTGTCACACACTTTTGGCAATATTAAAACATGAACTGTAGGCATTTTTTTCCACATATATTAAAAATGCCATAAAGTTTCACAATCCCAAAGAAGCTTAAGTTTTCATGTCCAATAAAGCTTAATTTCCTTGTCCTCTGTTGTTCTGGGTCACTAATACAGTAAAGTAAGGTTCTTCATGCACTAAGAGCATGCTTTGCGCAGAATGAGAGCTCATTTTTCAGTAAGTTTAGATGGCAGGATATGTTCGCCACCAAGTCAAAGCTCCAGAGATCATTTCAAAGAAAATGCTCTTTCAGGATGCTTTTATTATTTTTTTTCCCCAATAAGCAGGCTTGGCAGACAGTTCAAAGAGTTTAACAACACAAACAATAATTATTATTAACAACAGCAACAATAATAATACTTTTTATAATACCCCAAATAATTGTCTGAGAAAGGCATATGCCTTCACTGCAAAACAACTGCTGGTACACAGGGTAAAAAAAACCCCAGCTCATAGTAAATGGCATTTTGGAGATGACATGTTTTCAATCTATTTTACAGCATTTTGGTGACTTTGATGCTATTTTGTTTTCTCATCTTCCCATTTTCCAGATACTAAAGGCAGATTGGCTGAGGCTGCATCTCTCTTTGTAAGTAATAAAGACCCACAGACTAGATCTTTACAGCAAAGCAGTTTGATGCTGAGGACGTGACGTCTACATTATGCATGTTTTGATGTAATAGGAAGGAAGCAGTGGGGTAACACATTGGGCTAACCCTAGTCTGGTCCCATGACATGGAGGCCGTTAACTGCCTGGTACCAGTTTAGCAGCAGCCGAGTTGCATTCTCTGAGACTGTTCAGCCATGTAAGCTTGGCAGAATAAGGGGAGATACTCAGGAGTTTTGCTTTACAAGTCTCTCCCTGTTCTGAACTAAAGTGCTAAAGTAGATGCACCCTGTTATCCAGTTGCTGTGAGATTAATACAAAAGGAGCACTTCCCAAATGCTCTATGTTCTTGTGTAGAAAAATGATGTACACAAACACTCTTGGCGCAAATCCCATTTACACTTCCTTATATCACTGTTGATTTCAAAGCTACTTGTGATTGCTCCTGGCACACAAATGAAATGAGTCAAAGCAGTCTAAAATAAAGCAAATCAAGTACTATTATTAGAAATGAAATTGGAAATGTCCAAGTTGAATAGCTCTCTTGGTAGTGAACTGAGTGCTGACATTATAATTTTAGATTAATTTTTCTGTTTGTTGACTGCTGAGGACTAGCAACAGAAGGAGGAATAGTGGTTTTGTGCAAATCAGCTGTGCTGATCCGCACTTGTAGTGGAGAGTCGGGCTTCTGAACGTATCAAGTTTTCAGGGTATGTGTTTGCTATCCAAAATGAGTGAATCTCTTTGAATTAAGAGCACATGTCCCTTCTCAGTGGACAAATGAGATCGTTATGTGCAATTATAGGCTAGGTGTTGGCTGGAGATGTACACAGCAGTGAACAGAGTACCCAGATGGTTTATTTTACTCAGGTTGGCTGGTGTGATAGAATAACCACCTTGGGGTTACAAGCAGCTTGTCTAGGGCTAGGATTTCATCCCAGTATTAGTAAATCTGCCCAAATGCTGACCTTTCCTTCATGTAGGTTGCTATACTGTGAGCTTTACAGGTGTCACAACTATGAGCTCAGTGATGTCTCTGCCTGCTGCACTTTCCTTTCTGGCACGTCAGTAGTACTGAGAAAGAGAAAGCAGAGTAAGCTACTCAGAGAGAAGAAAGAAAAATAGGATTCAGCACAACCCAAACTGGAATTACTTCTTCCACTTCATCTTCTTCTTTAACCCTCATGAGTGGAAGTTCTGAGAATATTCATTTTTGGAAACACTTAAACAAGCATTTCTGGCATGAAAAAGCTCCCCAGAATCTGAAGCTGCCCGGTGAAATTGAGCCTTGTCAAACTGGAGACTGCTAATAGCTATCTTGTCTCTATAGTCAACCCTCCTGAAGCAGAAATTAGGTCCTTGGGGAAGTTTTTTGTCAGAAATATAAGCTTCTGCAGACCTTTAGGCACCTCTAGGCAGCAGCAGTATGCAGGTTTTGAGATTAAAATTTTGACAGTAAGTGCTCAAATCAGATCGATACCTAAGTAACACCTGTCTCCTGGTGAAGAAAAGCCAGCGTAAGAGAAATTTATTTTTAATGAAGAAAATATTCCTGATCTGTGTGAACACAGATCTGAGATCCAGACACAGAGATTCAGAAAATATATGTCATTACCTGGACTTGAGCCACATCTTTGTTTCTCCTATAAACTTTCTAGTTAAAATCACAATCCGGGCTACGGCACATAGAGAAAACAGGAAATCATGGCAAAACCTAGTATTTCAAAACGACAGAGAGCAAAAATCTTTCCAGACCTGAGATTAAACAGATGTTGCATCTGACATTGCACCCTCTGGTTCACAAAAGAAATAGAGACATCGGCTCTTTCCTCCGTGCTGCTGTTCCTGATGCAAGGTTTGACATTGAGATGAAGCGGCTGACAAAGCACTGTCAAAGCCAGCACTTCAGGTGCTGTAAACTGGCACTGTTTCACTGCCAAATGCAGAGAATGCTTTCCCATTTGCAAGCAAAATCAAAGATTTTCCCTGTTTTAATGGCACCCAAATCCCAGACTGGGGGCTGCCCCGAACAATTATTTGACTAATCTTTGGCCGCCTGTATAAACCCGGTGAAAGTGGCCAGAACTGAAAAACAGCACGGCGCTATTTTTCTATCAGTTGTACGTGGTGTCACTTTGATCCGTGTTTCCAGAGCGGCCTCAGAAGTCAAAGGAGACGCACTGGGTGTGTAGCAAAGGAGAGCGATCCCTGCCCTGCTCAGAGGACGTGCTCAGCAGGGGCAGGGCACAGGGGATGCGAGCTCTACCTGTGTCTCACCGGGGTGAGGTGTCCTACCCCGGCCGGGACCCGGGATTTGCTAATCTCGTTTATGCTTTCTACATGTCGACACTAACGGCATGGATCCCCTTTTGTTAGCGGCTGTAGCTGTGCGGAACGTGAGCCTCTGTGTACGACTAAACATACAATTATAACATACAATACAAAACAAGAGTTTGAACACGTGTGAGAGTGTGAGGTGAACGGCGGGGAACTGCCTGAAAGTACCTTTTTAGTGACAGCTATCATCTTCTTCAGAAAGCCATTAATGCCCTAGAAAAATGAACCTTGTCTCAGGAAAATATAGGGAATATAATCATGGGATTACAGGATAATTCAGGCTGGAAGGGACCTGTGGAGGTCTGTAGACTGATCTCCTGCTCCAAGCAGGGTCAACTACGAGGTCGGAGCAGGTTCCCGAGGCTTTATCCAGTTGGATCTTGAAACACGTCCATGGATGAGGACTGCACAGCATCTCTGGGCAACCTGCTCCACTGCCTGGCTGTGCACACTGCCTCCAGTTTCTCTACTGTTACTTCTTACTCTCATCAATGATCTTTAACCTCATTCAGAGGAGGAAGGAGAGATGTCAGGTGTGAAGAACCTTTTAAAAAATAATCAAAGGTTTGCCTATTCTGCTTAGAATAGTTCGATTAAGGACGGACATTTTTTCCCATTGGATGAGGAACATTTTTAAGGAGAAACAGTTTATGATTTTCCTTATAGAATAAACATCACTGTGTTGCATGCTTATATTATCTCTGATTTAAAGACAATTCTCCAGTATGCATACATTTACAGTGATTCATAACACAGCATTTAAAGAATCCTACCAGTGTCTGATGCACCTTCTGCTCTAATTTAACAAACTTACTCTCACTAAATTGCATTTCTTTATAGAGAAGGTGAATGGGGTGTATAGTAATTTTAAAAAGGGTCTTGCTGTGAAGTCAGGGACTGTTGCCTTGGTGAAAACACATATTTTAAAACCTGAAACTTTGGAAAATTGTTTTATCAGGAAAGGTAATTGATTCAGGTGGTAGTGAATAAGGTTGGAACCTGATGGTACTACAAGGATAATTCAAATAAAATGCTGAAGTCAAGGTAAGATTAACTTTAACTTTTAAGATTTCTCATGCTCTGGAAAGCAAGAACAACAACTATGCCTTGCTCTCATTCTGATGTCAAAGCAACAATGATGTTACTGATATTTTTCATATATTTGATCAAATCCAGTATCTTTTCAAGTTTAAAAAATTCAAGTGATTTCCAAACCAATCCTTTTCATCTGCAATCATTCATGACTCAGAACAATTTACAGAAAGCGGTGGGAGGAAACTGTGCTGCAGGCCGCCCTGTGGATGCCAAAGGATGGGGCAAAACTTTGGCTTTGAAAAGAAAGGAAAAGGATCTTCACAAAAAGGTAATTTCTCACCTCCTAAACACTCTTTCACTTCTAGTCCCTCTTGCATTTTCAAAGAAACAATTTCTCTTTTTCCAAAGGTAAACTTTCAAAAATACAGCAAACAAGCAAACAAAACCAATATTCAAACCAACAAAACAACCAAACCTGTCCTGGAAAACACCCCGAGAAAACAAAGAAGTCAGCAGGACCAAGTGCTGTGCCAGAGCTGGGAGGCCCGTTCATGACTCGCCAGCACCCAAGCCATGTTTAGGCAGATCTTGCTGGCGAGCTGGAGCAGCGCGAGCTCTTTTTGGGTCGGCTGCTCTCCAGCCCCACTGAAACAAGTGGGACTCCTGCCACCCGCTTCCTTCTGCCCTTCCATTTGACACGAGACAAATGGTATGGTTTTCCCCACCTCCATGCTTTTTTATATGCAAAACAGCTGAATCTCTTTCTTCTTTTCAGTACAAAGAGAGCTGCAAACAACAGGAAAGAATAACTACTAAGGACTGAACCAAAACCCAAAGGATATCTGCTCTGTTAAATATAGCTGCCAGCACTTCCACTTTCTGCAGGAGACTTCTGATGCCAGCATGTCCTGGTTTCAGCTGGGATAGAGTCAATTGTCTTCCCAGCAGCTGGTACAGTGCTGTGTTTTGGGTTCTGTAGGAGAAGAATGTCGATAACACTCTGATGTTTTCAGCTGTTGCTCAGCAGTGTTTAGACCAAGTCAAGGGTTTTT
>JANZLQ010000065.1:3858565-3869827 GCA_026212715.1 Elanus axillaris
CCACGCTGGAGCAGGCTGTGCCTGAAGGACTGCAGCCCGGGGAAGGGACCCACGCTGGGGCAGTTCGTGGAGGACTGTTTCCCATGGGAGGGACCCCACGGCAGAGCAGGGGATGAACAAGGAGTCCTTCCCCTGAGGAGGAAGGAGCGGCAGAGCCAAGGTGTGATGAACTGACCCCAACCGCCATTCCCCGTCCCCCTGCGCTGCTGGAGGGAGGAGGGAGAGAAATCAGGAGTGAAGTTGAGCCTGGGAAGGAGGGAGGGGTGGGGGAAGTGTTTTAAGATTTAGTTTTTATTTCCTATTATCCTACTTTGATTTGACTGATAATAAATTAAATTAATTTCCCCAAGCTGAGGCTGTTTTGCCCATGATGGTAATTGGAAAGTGATCTCTCCCTGTCCTTATCTCGACCCATGAGCCTTTCATTATACTTTCTCTCCCCTGTCCAGCTGAGGAGGGGGAGGGATATAGCGGCTTTGGTGGACCCTTGGGGCATCTGGCCAGGGTCAACCCACCAGAGCTGACACTGCACAGTGTTATCAACAGTTTTGGTATCTTCAGGGACATGTTTGTATTACATTTTCACGCTGCCGTGAAACCGTGTGCTGTTGCTCGCCAAATGATACTTCAGCCAAGTGCCCCCCCCCGTTCTTCTTGGCTCTCTGCTCCTCACACTCCGAGTCTCTTCCTTCCTCCTTCTTCCTTCCTCCCTGGTACTTCCCTACTCACATGCATGCAAGAGTACTGATAACTCACACCCACATTTTCCCACCCCTCATACCACATTCTGCTATAGATAATTTGGCATGGAAATGAAAACTAGAAGGCAAACAGGAGTGCAAAGACCAGGATGTTTCAGCTATACTCTGTCCTACGCAGATAGGGAGCACTCTGTTGAAATGAGGCAACACTATCTAACCAACATGAAATAACTCTGCCTAACCTTTCCTATCCCCCTTCTCTCTTCAGGTCGTAGGTTTCTTCTGGCAGTAGGGAATGTATTTTAGCATGTTTATACAGCAGCTAGGACTGGAGGGCTTGCATATCGTTATGGTGACTTCAAGGGCTGCCAGAACAGGGGTAATATTTATAATACTGATAAACAAAAGCATATGTCAACTTTTATTTTATCTGTCTAAACAGAAGAATAAAGAAAAGAAGCAAAGATGTATGTCAACTTTTATTTTGTTTATCTAAATAAAATAATAAATAAAAGGAATCTTCCTGCCTTCTAAAATGCCAGATACATAAACAAATGGTATTTAAAGTCTCCTCATTGTTACTAAGCAAAACAGTGCGGCCGGCAGCTGTCATACATTTTGAAATCCCAAGCAATTAGGAGCAAATAAAAGAATAGTTAGGAATAATCTAAAACTGGTGCTGCCTAAAGAATAAACAAACAAGTTTGACCTGGTTTTCTGTGCACATGAACAGACACAATGTTCCCAAATTTAGTCAAGCTACAGGTATTTCTACCAGCTTCAGTGCTCCTGTATTACTACTACCAAGAGCAGAGACAAACAGTTTATTGCAAAACAACACTTCAGCTGTAAACCAAAGTGAAATACATATGTAAAATATTATATGTTTAACAGCAACTGCGCAGTAAATACAGCATAACCCTTATGAAAAATAAACACAAAATGTAATTACACAGGCTGTTTGTCAAAATATACGTTTGAGTCCTGTAAGCATCTGAGTTCTTACCAAAGCTAACATTGCTCACCCTGCAGAGATGCCCAGGACTTTCAGAAGTCTTACAGAACTTACAGAAATGTACTGAGCTAGACCTCACAGTGCCCCAGTTATCACTTGCAGAAGTGGTAACATTTTAAGGTTAATGAAACTCATTCCAACTTTTCTCCCGAAGGTGGAGGAGGAGAGAGCTCGCAGTGACCCACCCACATGCCTGATGGAAGGAGGGTTCTGGTGACCTGCCTGTGGCCAGGATCCTTGCACACACCTAGAGCTATCGAGGTCAGCGAAGGCTCACCTCTTCGGCAGACCTGCCGGGGCAACTGCACGAAGGGCTTGGCTGGGAAGGGTTTGATTACAAGGCAAAATAGATGATCCCGCTCTGATTCACTCTGCAGGGCTTCCTACTCTTTTAATTTATATCTGTAGACTATATTCTGGGTGTAGGCACAATAGGCAGGTAATTTAGGTAATCGGAGTCATCTTGCTAGGCCCAGGCAAGGGCATTTCAAGTATTGATTGTAGTATCAATGTGAGAGAATTAAAGCCAGTAGGCAGAATCCATCCATAAATCTTGGGTGAACTGGAACCATTCTTCTGCCCTTGCTTGAGGATATACACAGTTTCTTAATGTACCACAAATATCTCACCATGGCATTTTGCTGTCAATATATAATTAGCTGCTAGTTTTGTCCATGTAAGAGCTTTCCTCTAAAGAAAATATTCCGCTACTGAAATCAAGATAACAAAACCCCCCATCTAATAACACCCACCTTCCTGTGGGTCAGTGGTAAGGTCACTGTATTGTAATGAAATATGCATTTCATTACACTTGATGAGCTATATGCATTAATTTCTGAGGTAGCAGCAGACAGTTTGTGATGGCATCTATTCATTTCCTTGCTTTTAAGTGTTTGTGCTTTGTTAGTAGAGAGATAGCTAACTAAATTGGTTTTTGAAATCAGGTTTTAAATATATTGCAAATGCATTCTTTAGTACATTCCCACTCGACACTGGAAGCTGGGAAGACAAAAGTGCTGTCTAGATGGTTGTCTGAGGCACGGCACCTGCACGGTGCAAATGCAGACAGAAAGCCACAGCCTTCAAGGAGATCACATGGGGAAAAAATCATGCACCTTTTCTTTAGAGGCTTAAAGTGAAGAGTGTAACCTATACTAGTCATGTGGGCTCACTTTGTTGGAACTATAGAGCAGACTAGGCACTCCAGGGAGTAATGTATCCTACTTATCTCAGACAATGAGCTAGGCAGCTAGTTTGGACTAGAGTGAGTGAGGATCAGCTGGGCCAAAGTGTTCATCTGCTGTCCTGGCAGGAACAAGTTACGTTCCCTAAAGCCACTTAACTGACTGCACCCTGCATATAAAAAGTCTGTCGCTCTCTGTTAACAGGCTAACAGAGCTCTCTTGAGAGTAAGTCTGCGTTCATTTTGCTTTTTGCTAGGCGCATAACTTCCTTGTGTCTTCGTTTCATAAACCTATGAACTTATGGCTAGAATTTAGCCTTTTTAGTACGATTTGTATTTTTTTTATGTATACTGTCTGGTCAAGATCATGAGCACTGCATAAATACACTGTCCTGGATTCAGAAGGATGGATTTCTGGGAGAGGAAAGAGTAGGAGAGTGAGCTAAGAAGGTGGTTTTGCTTTCGTGACCATCATGCCATGTGGTACCTGTGCAGGTTAAATTGACAGGACTGTTGGAGCTCATATGCAGCTCTCTGCTTTAACATCAGAGCTGCACTAGGTACTGACTTAGGACACTTAACCTTCCGCTGAAATATATGTGGAGAGTTCACACCTAAATGCTTTTGGGGGAATGGCCATACAAGACAGATGATGAAAATATAGTTCACCTCTCCTGAATCCATGAGGAATTAAGGAAGAGTGGGAGGAAGGGACTTCTTTCAAGGTTATACAAGAACTTTTTGTAGGCAGACAGAGAATTTAAACCTGTATCTCCATCCCAGGGCCCAGAGCAAAGATTGTAAAAGGAGATGGGCACATCTGATACACCCTCTGCACTTGAATCTGTTGCCCACATGTATAAATGTAGTACTGTAGAAGGTAGAGTAGCCTCCTGCTCAACCCTCAGCCGGGGATCTAGAGGGAATGAGTCTCCTCCTGTAAGCCCTCTGTTATATTTGCCAGTTCTATGTAGAGACTCCGGATACCCTCAGGTGTCTTAGGTGGCACTATAGATTTCTGGGCAAGCAACTGAATCAAGTTCTAAATGTTTAAAGATTGATCACAAAACAATTAAGTGGTGGAAATGAGCCATAGAATTAAATATTTGATTGGATTACTTGAAACAAATTTGAAGAGTGGTGTAAGCTGAGAAAAACACAACAAAGCAGAATTGTTTCTGACTTAATGTAGCTAATGCAGTTTTTTTCAGAGAAATCTGGAAGAGGGGTTTGTATAAAGCAGGCTAATAGGCTTGGATAAATAACTTTTTTTAAACGACAAAGGGGACAAATTACGGTACCTAACTTATGATACCTAATCTTTAAAACCTTTTAGAATCCTTCAGAATTCTCTAAGGTACACTTACTGACAGCTTGAAGACATTTACTTTACCATTAGTTACTTTTCCAGAATCTATGATCTATACCTCTAAGTTCGACTGTCTTTCCATGCTGCTGCTGCCTTTTGCTTAATTAGGAAGTTCCTCTGAAATCTGTTTGCATGCAGTTACTAAACTTGAAAAAAGGAATCCAGCTCCAACTACATTTTGACAGTGTAACTTTCTGAACCATCTTCCAAGAAAAAAAATCCTTCTTAACTAGGATTATAGCAAGATAGATACTTTGTTATGCAAACGTGTATTTCTGCGCAGACATTATAAACCATGTTGGAGGTTTCCTTGAACTCTAAAACCACTTTATTTTGCATTCACCAAGATATAGTTGCAAAACAAAATAAGCTCTGAGATAGAGTTTTTGAGACTGAATAGAGAGAATTAAGTGGATAGTAAAAGTCAGCAATGTCAATGTTTCCTAGTATGATTTTGTTTTGCCTGAAGATCAGTCCTTCTCAAAGGTACTGGGATTATATTTTTTTCTCCTGGATGAGTGAAAAAAATGAGTGTATGTGAACTTTATTTCCCATTCTGTATCAAAATCTCTTCCATCATGGAAAGTTTTAAGAATCCTGTTTGCAAAATCTCGTTTCAGAAATAATCTTGATGCCTACAGTTTCCAGAATATCAATTTTATGATGCGGTCATTACCCAGAATCTGCAGTAACATTTTTGGTTATGCAGCTGACCACATGTTAAATGATCATGCTGTTCTTTATCTGACCCTAAGGTATTGGTGGCTTGTTTGGGAGCTATAGCTTAGTTTGGACATGTGGGTAAGAGTTCTCTTCAGTAGTTTATTTCTTTCATAGAGTATTTTAAGGATGTTAATATGTATTTTGCCTATGTTTCCACAGGCTCTTCCCCTGGAGATCTATAGGACTCCATCTGTTCAAAACAGCTGCCAAATGCTTTTGTGAGTGTGTGTGTGCCTATGTATAAATAAAAAATATGCTAGTAAGAAAGCCTGAGACTTTTCTGTAGTTGTGTTATCACCTGCATTGTTATAATGCACAGTTTTATGTATTCCTGTCTCTGAAGCAGAGATATTACTCTTTCTTTCTCAGTTGAGATAATATGCTGAATGTCAGCTATCTGTCTTTGCCTCCCTGTAAATGTGCAGAGATTAATTTATTATTTTTTTATTATAGGAAGTACTTGATTGTACAGGTTGAATAGGTGGGGGCTGTGATTTATATTATGATTATTATAGGGAGATTGTAGGGAGATGCAATTGCTTTGGGTTTCTTGACAGCTCAGAGTTTTTCTGGATCCATCAGCTCTGATCTTTGGGTGGCTGTGGTAAGCTGGTTGCAGGGTGACATTTTTCTTTCTGAAGCATGCTGTTACAGTTACTCATGCCATCGCTTACTTCAGGTTAATCTGCTGCAACATGGCCTGTACTGGTCTTTCCTGCACAGGAAGGCAGTTCAGAGTCATTTGATGATGCACAACACAGTGTTTTGCTTGTTCAGCTGATATAAGCGGATGACCCCTGTGCTTCGATTTCTTTAACAGCTTCCTGTTCCTTTAGAGACATCATTCAATGTAGAGATGACTTTCTGTAAAGCCCTAAATAGGCTGGCACTAGCCTCCTTTAGAGGTACACACTACTCATGGAATATATATTCTGTTTGTCTTCAGCATTAGAGAGCATGTTACAGGAGATTATTAACACAGAGACCTATGAGAAACTAATTGTATTAATTTTGCAGATGCTAGAGCATAAATTATTATACAAAAAGAAGCCTATCATACAGCAATAAGATAGAACAACTTTTTCAAGTGTGCTTCATGTTATTTAATAATTTTGCCTCTGTTGGAGTTCATAGGAGTCTTACAACGGGTGCAATTGGAAGAGTTTTGACATTGTTGAATGGTTTGACAAACACACTCCAGAAAAAATCTATTTCAATATAGACATTTTTGGCTTAATGCTGAAATCAGTTTCAGCTGATTTCTCCAAAATTAAACACATCTTCCTGAACTAGAAAACAGATCTCAAACCACAGACTCAAGTTAGTGTGCTTGTACAATCAGCTTGTCTTGACAAGGATAATATGTATGGATAAAATAAGTCAAAGCTAATTATATTCCATTTAGCATACTCATTTACTTCTCGTAATTTATGGCACTTGTTTTCTTGTTGGCTTTCACTTTGGTTGTGAAATTATGTTGTACATGTTTCCCATACACAATGCTTTTCTGCTTATTTGAAGAAGTAGAAGACAATACATAAATACAAACTTTAGATTGGATATTAGGAAAAATTTCTTCACCAGAAGGGTTTTCAAGCATTGGAACTGGCTGCCCAGGGAAGTGCTTGAGTCACCATCCCTGGAGGTATTTAAAAGATGTGTAGACGTGGCACTTAGGGTCATAGTTTACTGGTGGACTTGGCAGTGGTTTTAGGTTTATGGTTGGACTCGATGATCTTGAAGGTCTTCTCCAATCTAAATGATCCTACAATTCTATGATTCTAAAACATTCATAAAACGACACCACATCATTGCATTATGACAAAATCAGTTTTACCAGGGAGACAAGGGAGGTGCTTGACCTTCTAGCAGCCAGCTAAGTTCTTCCTAATATCCCACCTAAACCTCCCCTGGCCCAACTTGAGGACATTTCCTCCCGATTAGCCAGGACTGCTGATAAATGATAGAAAGTGACTTGGCGAGCACTTCTGCCAGCTCCCTCAGCACCCTTGGGTGGATCCCATCCGGCCCCATAGACCTGTGTGTGTCTAAGTGGTGTGGCAGGTTGCTAATCCTTTCCCCTTGGATTACGGGATTCATTCTGCTCCCCTTCCCCATCTTCCAGCTCAGGGGGCTGGGTACCCCCAGAACAACTGGTCTTATTCTTAAAGACTGAGGCAAGGAAGGGATAAAGTACCTCAGCCTTTTCCTCATCCTTTGTCACTATGTTTCCACCCACATCCAATAAAGGATGGAGATTCTCCTCAGACCTCCTTTTGTTGCTAATGTATTTGTAGAAAACTTCTTATTATCTTTTATGAAAGTAGCCAGACAGCTATAGAGAGAACAGAAAAAGCAGAACAATGAAAAATGAGGATCAGCGGATTCAGCAAACTTGGGTTCAACTCAAGACTTCTTTGATTTCTAGAGCTCATGTAAGATACCCAGACTTCTAGTGCCGGGCATAACCCACCTGACCTCTAGCTGTCCCTCCAGAAGGGCAGTGGTCTCCCACAGGTTCCCTGTCATATAAACGAGTCTGTCAAGTTGCCTTGTGTACCCCATGGTGCTTGAGATGGACACTAGATGCCTCTATTTAGGCACCTGAATTTAGATGTCTATTTCAGAGCAAATTGGATCATTCTCTGACCCCCACATTCCATGAGCAGCTGTGCCCATTGAGACACAGTGGAGACTAGAGAGTGATTCATCTCACCCTGAACTGAAATCAGGCACATAAACATGGGTACTTGGTGTTATTTCAGATTTCCCAAGATAGCTCACAAGGGGCTGCCAATGCAATAAGCAAACTGAGATACCCATGCCTCTCCAGAAGGTTACGGAGGGTTTAAACAAATGAACTGTGCCCAAGATTTGTACTGACAATATCCAGAGCTACCTGCTGCTCATTTAGTCATCTACATGCAGACCACTAATTTTGGGTGCCTTAAACTGAACCCTACCTCTTCTGGATGTCTGGACACTTATAAGCAGATAGGGATTAATGCTTCTGTTGACAAGAGTTTGCTATCATTAAGTACTTCTGCTGGTTAGAGTAACATCAGAAGAGAGGAGAAAATAAATGCTGAGGGAAAAAAAAGAAGGTAAACAGAGAGACCAACAACAATAAGAGCTGCAGAAGCATTTATATAGTGAGTTAATTTCCCAGCATATCTTATATTTTATTTATTTCATCAGTCTTAAAGCGATAAACATCCTGATGACCAGGACTGGCATCTATTTCTTACATTAAGGTTAAGAATCAGGACTATACATTGGAATGAATGCTTAATAAACCTGTTGCAGAATTTATTTACATTATTATTTTTATTTTTTCTGGAAAAACACAGCTCATAGCTCAGCTAATTTGAATTTAAAAAATTAGAAAAGGCACCGAGATTAAATATTTCTTCTTGAACCTGGTAATGTTATGTCTACTCCCATATCTATTTATGAAGTTAACAGGACATGGTTACATTAATTCTATCAACCTTAGTCAGCAACCTTGAAAAGAATGAATCGATTTTCAAAGTTATTCCTGCCAGTGAATTTTGGTAATCATTCAAAACTCCTAGTATGCATTTCATTCACCTCAGAAGAGGACAAGAGCCAAGATAACTCCATCATAACTTTGTGAACTGACAGATTAGCCCCATAGTAGCTGACCCATGGTTTACACAGCTAAGAGGTAAATTATGTGAAGACAAAATAACTCCCATCTGAAGTCAACGTTATTCTGATCTATGAGACAAATTCTGAGGCCTGGATCCTGGATTCAGTCCATTTAATGTTAGGCATTCAACTGAAGTGCTTACATTTTTAGGCTACTTGCCCTAGGCAACCTTTATTTACAATGGAGATAGCACTTCCAAAGAGTGATTCAGATCTTAGGTGGTGAGATAATGGAAGCACAACATTAAAGTACTGTATCACTAAGCCCTTGAGATAATCAATTTTATGTATTCATTTACAATTAAAATCTCTGCTTTGAAGTTGCTATCTCTATTTATTACCCAAGTATGCACACACCAGGGAATTTAGCTGAAAAATTATTTATGAAATATCAACAATGCAGGATATCCATGCACACTATTAAGAAAATGCAAATAAATCCCAAAGCAAGCAGCAAACAAAATCAACACTAAAATGCAAAGAAAACAAAAAGCTAGCTCAAGAAGCATAATGCCACATGAGCTGCAACTGAACATAAGGATTCACAAGGAATACATGACCTGTCCATGGGCACACCCTTACAGGCATGCATCGTTATCTACCCCAAACTGTGCAGTAACTGTAAAAACTAATTGAAGGAGAGGCTACAGATAATGATGTACTGAGAGGTAGACCTACTTTCTGTGTTTGCTTTGTTGTTTTGTTTTTTAACTGACTACCAGCTATTGTGCCAACTGTTAACTAGAACATCTCCCTTTATTCATGTTCTGCAATTTACAGTTAGTTTTTTGTCCACACGCACACACATACATGCACACGCATTTAGTAACATAAATAGATTAGTTGCCATCAAAACTCTAGAGTGCCTGCTTAATTTATAGGTGTACTAGCTTTTACACGTTTGTAGATGGGAGGGTCAAGAAAAATTCAAAGATGGTTAACTTTCAGTTTAATCCAGGCTATAGTGCCCCCAGAAAACGTTATCTCCCTGGAGATCTTCTCCAGAAAGAAAAGTTTTGCTTGTTCCATGCTTTTTGATAGCCTGGTATCACTGATCTTATTCACTGTCTGCTAACTGGGGACAAACTAGTAACTAAAGTGAAATAGTGAGATCAAAGAGGGACAAGTATGTTTGTCCTGCAAAAGGCTGACTGAGGAGCAGGACTCGCAGCTGAAAGACAAGTTCTGCATCTTTACTGAGGGTGACTCAAGCTTCTGTCTCAATGTTTGCTAGACTAGAAGCTTGAAACATGTAGACAGAGAAGATGTATACCTTTATAATATGTTAGCCATGGAGAGACACTGCCTATGAGACTGATTGCCTAGTCAGTCTTTGCAAAATGTTGTAGTAATTCTAATAACCAGGATGCCTCTGAAATACTCAGTAATGGCACCAGTGTGTTAAACATGCTCGTGCAACCCAAATCCTTAAGACTGAACATATCTCTCTTAAATTAATCATTTGTAACTGCGTACAAATGGCAGTGGGTGATATAAGGAATTCTTTGTATTTATTGGGGAAGGTGGTTTTCCCCCTTTTTTGAAATCAAGTTTGGTTTGCACGTGGTGCTGCAGAAGAAGTAGAAAGGAATATCAGAAAAAATACAGTGAAAGAAAAGCTGGCACAGAACAGTTTCTTTTATAGCAACAGAATTAATCAAACACATTTGTTCTGTAATGAATGTGTCATGAATGACAGCAAAGATGGACTTCATTTATTATTCAGCAGTTCGTCCTCTGCCTCTTCTCTGACCCCATCATTCTTCCACTGGGCCTTTGGTTCAAGCTTCTACTGCTCCAAGCTAAAGTTGCTTGAGTGTCCATTCACGTATGGACCCTCTTCTTTTGCTCAAAAACAGTTAGGTCAAAAGATGGTTTTCTAGAAGCAAGCCTTGAGCAATACAGTATATAAATTATGAACCAGCATAAAAGTGCAGGAGAACAGGGGAGATCAGTGAAAAGACTCACTGTCCCTGCATGGCTCAGAGTAACGTGTTTCCTATTCTGAGATTCCTGACATGTTTAGGCTTTAGCTTATCTAAAGCTGCATTTAGCTTGTCACAGATGTGAAATGTGTCTATGCTCAAGTAAGAGTGGATGTGTAGACAGGAACCAGTCTAAAATTAAATACCTCTATCTTTACTCACTTTGCAAACCAGAATATTAAATAATTGTCACCTATAACTTCACTTTCCACATTTTAAAACTAATTTGCATATATTTCAGTAAGTACTAACTTTAGAACACAAGTTCACAGTTTCAAATGCACCTCCGTATTTTCAACATTTATAAAATACAGATTACACTTAAGATTTCCACACGGAAACACTCAGGATCCAGAATAATTTGCAAAAGGATCTGTCTAGGTTCTCAAATGAATGTATTTTGACTTTGTGCAGGTTTTGGCTGGGGTAGAGTTGATTTTCTTCATGCTAGCTAGTATGGGGCTATGTTTTGGATTTGTGCTGAAAACAGCATTGATAACACAGGGATACTTTAGTTATTGCTGGGCATCACAACCTCAAGGGCTTTTCTGCTTCTCCCCCACCCCAGCAGCCAGCAGGCCGGGGGGGCACAAGGAGCCGGGAGGGGACAGAGC
>JANZLQ010000065.1:3885693-3897536 GCA_026212715.1 Elanus axillaris
GGGGGAGCGAGGGAAGTGAGACATTTGGAGCTGAAAAACTTCCTCTAACGTGGCTTTGAACATACTCAGAGGATAGTTAATACTTTAAAAGTTTATAGAAAATAAACCTTGAATGTAGGCTCCTGTGAACAAAATGCTTCAAACACAAACACAGCTTGCAAGTAATTCAAAGTCTAAAATACATTTATATAAAGACTGAAATATTCTGAGATCTTACCAGTAATTTATGGACAAGAGAAAAAACAAAATTCTCCAAATAAATTGTAGTGCATAATTTATGCTGTTTTAGTATAAGCTTGGCATAGAGAAAATATTCAAGAGTGCTTGCATTTTTCAGTAGCAATAACTGCTGTGCTAAAATGTTTTAGTGTTTCTTTTCTTCACATTTAATTGTGAGTTAAATGACTAATTAAAAATAGAGGTTAATACTGATTTTTTTTGTTGTTGTATTAAAACATTCATCTTTCATCATAATCCACCTTTGCAGGCTCAGGAAGAATACATGTGTGCAAAATTCATATCTGTTTGAAAGGTAAATGTATTTGAAGTTTGTTTTCTTATAATTTATTTTACACAGTTTGATGGTTTCATGTCAAATTAAGCCTATGGAAGTCTCTAATGCTGTGTAACATCTCACAAGTAATGAACTGTATCACAATTCCTAATGTGGTCCTGACTGATTCAGAATGTTGACTCCTTCCTGGCAATTTCAAAATGTCTATTTAGTAAAAGATTCATGGTGTGGTGATATTTATCCTCAGAGAAACATGATACAGCTTAATAGAATTTATTGCATATAGCTGTTACGGGTTAGACTTCAGGGTATTTGCTTCAGCTTATGTGTGATTTAAGATCTAGTGTTAGTGGACTTGCTAGTGGGCAGGATCGGGTGATGGTATTAAAAGAATAACAGATGACATTTATACACATTTTAATTTTGTTAGTCCCATGTTCTGTCACAGCAAGCATAGAAAACTGCCTTTATGCTTATGTTGCCCTATATCAGCTAAACTTGAATTGCTGCATTGTTCAAAATAGAATTCTGTCAATTAATTTGACAAACTAAAGAAAAATAATTGGCTTATTAATGTTTTTCAACACAGATTTCTTGTTACTGATGTTACAGTAAACTAACACTTAAGTTACTATTAAAACTGTTTGACATAGATGATGATTTGTCCAGCATCAACATGAAAATAAGCAACCTATACATACCTTTCCACAAAGAAATGTTTGCTTAAAATCCATGTATTGAATATATGCAGTTAAATTGTGTGTGCTAAGAAATTACACTTACAATCTGAGGGCTTCCACCCAAAATCCAATCTTTTCCAAGCCCCCCCAAATTGGGATTTAATCTATAGTGTGTTGTAAGAGAGAATTCACTGTGATTTCTCTCTGTTCTTCACTAGATTTTTCTTCTTTTCAATTCACAACCCTCCCACCACATTTTTTTCCAGGGGCCCCACCAGACTGCTGTGAGTTTCTTACGTTATTTCAGTGCAGAACACTATGCATTTACACTCCTCTTGGACTGTATTGTGTGCTTCCTAGAGCACGGACAAATTGCATACTTTCCAGAAGTACTTTGTTTCAGGTTTTATTGTGTTTACAAGCCCATTCAGCAAAGTGCTGGACTTTATCATCATGCAGGGCTGGGTTTTTCCTTCCTCGGTGTGTTTAAAGTCCTGCAAGCTCTCTAGTGAGACATGCTGGAACAAACCGATAAATTAAATTGTAAGTTCCCAAGACTGAATGCTTTGCAGGGTTTTGAAAAAAAATGCAGATTAAATACTGACCTAATAAGGAAAATGTTTAAATACCTCATTAAAATCAGCTACCATCCTGTGGGACTGGAAAGTAGCAAATATGTCTCTATCTTGAAACCATGTGGATGCCATCCAAGACAGAGCAGATCACTGAACCATACTTTGGAATCAGTTAAATTGGCTGAAATAAATAAAAAGGCTAATTATCACCCACCTGCTGGAACAAAATGTGGTACAGGTGGAGCAACTAGCAGTGGGTGCCTTCTCCTGCATACTAGAATTAGAGCATTTCCATACAGAAATGTAAGGATTTCTTTCTTTGAGACTGTCAATATAGTTATTGGAAATTACCTGTGCATTTAGAATCTATCAACACATTAAATATATTAAGAAAAATACACATTAATTATATTAAGAAAAATTTAGGTAATCTAACCTGCACCTGGGAAGTGTTAAACTAGTGCACACTGCCATAAAGCTGTTCCAGCATCTTGTGCCTTCCCATCAACTGTTTTACACTAAATAATAATAATAATAATAATAATAATAATAATAATAATAATAATATCACAAAAGATAGGTGGGTTGGGAACAGGGATTAAAATCTGGCACTTATCCATGCCTGAAGAGCAGCCAAATTGTTGCAGTCTCTATCCTCTATGAATGTCAAATCATTTTCCATGTTTTGGCAGATACAGTAGGGTAGGAAAGAGACCTAAGCATTCACAATTCAGCATATAATTGAACCTCTTAAATGAAAGAACTTATGGGAAAAAAAGTATCTGGCAAACAGCTCACAGGATCATATAGTCCTCACACTTTATTTGGAAATGTCTGTCCGTAACTGCTAGTAAAGACAGGATACTGAGCCGAACACACAAGTGAACTGATCAAGCACTTCTATGTTGCTATATTCCACTGTATTTTTTTGATAATTGCCACATGCTGGTGCTAAAGAAAGAAATATAATAAAGTGACAGTGATAATAAGAGGTTTCAGTTGTACTTGTGGTATTTTATGCATATTCTTAAGCCTAGAAGTAGTATTAGTCTGATTTTAAAATTTAGGCTAAGTTGGGGCTCACATTTCCTCATTTGGATGCTCATATCAAGAGAGAACAGTAACTGAGAAAGATGAATGCTTCAAGTAATGCATATGCCAAATGTAATAGAAAGAATAAATTATTCTAATGCTTCTATTTGCTGGACAATCCAAGCATTGTAGGACATTCTCCTGATACTAGCACAATTTTTCCTATTTATGGTAGGCAGCCTGAAACAGAGACTGAAGTGTACCTGTGTGTCATCTTCATAAGACATAATTTTGTGATATTGTAATGAGTACTGCTGGAATGGAGAATAAAACACTGAATTCAAAAGTCCCTTGTCATTATTTTTCATTAGCTGTATTTCTACATAAAATCATTAAAAAGGTTCATCACTGGGAAATGGGCACTCTTTTGTTGGAACAGAATATTGTAATAATAAAAGGCATATCGGTTGTGTTAGAAGTTAACAACCAATTTGCCAGATGTCGGCAATGATAACACTTCATGAGCAGGGAGTTCATCTCAGTGGTGTGATACC
The DNA here is from genome assembly GCA_026212715.1 of Elanus axillaris. Classification (NCBI taxonomy): domain Eukaryota; kingdom Metazoa; phylum Chordata; class Aves; order Accipitriformes; family Accipitridae; genus Elanus; species Elanus axillaris. The sequence goes on from JANZLQ010000065.1 coordinate 3,889,049, forward strand.
AATATTAGTATTAATATCAGGTTTAGGATGATGGGTAATTTGAATCTATTAGTCAAAAAGAAGCTGTGTATTTTCTGAATTATTAGCAAGCACAACTTTACTTCTAAACTACATTGTTTCATTTAAAACTTTAGATAGTTTTTGAGAAACATAATTCAGTAGATATTTAGTTTGGTTTACAGGAGGCTCCTATATGTTAAAAATTAAATGTTTCACTCAGATATTATTAGTATTTCCACACAAGGCTCCAGAAGCACAAAGAGGCATAAACAGAAACAGGTTACCACAGGAGTATATCAGCAACATATCCAGTGAGAGCTCAGGGATATAATCTGCAAAACACACAATTGAATCTAAAAAAAGGCAAATTAAATATCTCCCATAACACTTCCCAAACAGCCCGCATCCTGAATTGGAACAAATGTAGTATAAGAGAGAAAAACAGATACGCACAATGGCCGTAACAAAGAGAGTTGTTATGGAACATGACAAATATTGGAAGTGGTCTGGAAACAATGCAACACATCCAGCAAAGCCAGGGAAGAATAAAGTGAAGTCACAGGGAGATAGCAGAAGTAGCTAATGGTGCAGGTGGGATCACAGGACAGTCCAGGCCAAGCAGTTGGGATGTTATGCATTCCAGAAGCCTGGAAATTTGTATCCTAAAACATGCTACAAAGTCTCAGAGGAAGAACATGTAGTTCATTAGAAAGCAGTTAGAGAAAGAATGGAAATTAAAAAGTCTTACGTCACTCTAGAGTGATCCCTTTTCATGGAAGTAGTATGGAGTGCAGCATGGGACATTTCATTCCGTCCCCTTCAGTGAAAAGAGACATCGAGAAAATAAAAACTTTTGAAAGGTAATGTCCAGTGTGCATGGAAACAATTAGGAGCCTCTTAAACAGAAATGTTACCTGTAACCTTCCCCTTCTCATTATAGGCTCCCATGTGTCAGTCTGTGAGGGAATGATTTACCTCCAAACCATGCTTTCCATGACTCCTCTTCATGTTGGGACCAGTTTGCTCAGTATCAAGCTCTCACTGGCTCTCCTACTGTAGCTATGTTCAGCCTTTGATGTGAATATGAGACAAGAAATGCCAGTAAAACAAAGAAAATGCAATTATGTACCTTATATTTTGTAACGTGTGTCTGAGGACAGCCAGGGAACGTGAAATGAACTTGAAAATTCCTGCTCTGTTGGATGGATGACAGGATATAAATGGGTAACAGGTACTTCCTTTGCAGAAAGGTGCCAAAGCAATGTTCCAAAGTAGATCACATGCCATAGGTGATGTTCCTCTCCTCCCATTTAATGTGGGATAGAATATACTTATTTGGTTCACCCCTGAAGCATCCCGGCCTGTGTTGCATTATAAATCAATCATGTTACCCAGAAATAACTGCAAAACAGTGCTTGGAGACTTTCCACCAGAGGAATTAGAGTGGTTAACATCTGAAGAGGAAGGTTTGGAAGCATGACTGTAGAGTTAAGCTGGTCATAGAACTGCTAGATCCTAGTCAAGATTTCTGCAACAGACTGTAGAAAATAGTGGTATGTCATCATCACTAGCCATACGATTGTAACCCAGGACAAATATAGATTCATAGCAGTTCTCCCAATGATTTTCATCTTTCTCCTTATTTTTGCCTTGGCATTTCTCAGAGCATCTCCCTTTCTACGTAGTATTTAGCACAGAGCTACTGAGGCTTGAATCTATCTACCTCCCTGCTCTTCTTCTAGGCTGAAGAAGCCTGAAGCTTTTCTCCCCCCAAGGAGGATCATGAAGGCCTGAAGTATTTCTGTGGATGTCTGCTTATTGCACAGGCCACTGCCTTTTTCCTCCAGGTAGCCTAGAGGGAACGTGCATGCACCTTGACATCCTGAAAATAAAACAGGAGTGCTCTTCAGCCATTGCTGGAAATCAATTTAGTGAGCATAGTGGGGCAAAGAAACAAGAGCACCTGGGGGGGGGGGGGGGGAGAAAAAAACCCCAAACCCCCCCGAGATAAAAGTGGGTCCCGTTCTTCAAGACAGAGAAAGAAAAACTTTTCCTATGAGAAGCTTCTGTCTTTAATCCTTAGCTCTTGGGTTGGCTGGTGGTTTGTTTTTTTTTTTTTCTTTTTCTCCCATGCCAAATAGATCTAGCCTGTTAGTTTCAGATTAAATTGGCTGTATGTCTCTTGCCCTACGAAGCTGCCACTGTTGTTATAATGGCCCACAGGTGAATAAGCTTCATTCCAATTTGTTTGCTAGATGCAGCATCCTCTGAGGAAACCATTCTGAGATTGCATGCATTTTGTAAAGCCAGTGGATTGACTTCAGATTATAGCTCCTGGGTGAACTGATTGCCCACACGTGAGATGAGCAAAAGGGTCTAGCTCCCTGCCCCTTGGGTCCTTTCTAAATATTTCTCTGCAGATATTGCAGAGTTAGAAGCAACAGGTCAGCTAATTGAGAAAGTCTAAATAACAACCTGTCACTTAGGAAAAAGCACATGCTCTTGATTCACAGGGGGTAATACTCATAAACTGAATCTCCAACAAAGAGTACAATTCTGAATATCAGCAGGGAAAACAGGCAAAAGTCACATATTAAAAGAAAGAGGGCTTGTTTTTGCAGGCTTTCCTTTTATTAGGAGACATTCACACATTAATGCACTTGACTTTGCATTTGACAAACAACCTGCTTCATTTTTATGGAATAATGCAATGGATGAGGCTGGATGGGAGCTCTGGAGATCACCTGGTCCAAGCCCTCTGCTCAGCAATGAATCATTTAGAGAAGGCTGCTCAGGATGGTGTCTGGGAAACCTGTGCCAGTGTTCAACTACTGTATGAGTGTAACAGTTTCTTCTTATGTTTAAATGGAATTTCCTGTATTTCAGTTTGTGGTCATTGCCTCTTGTCCTGCCACTGGGCACCACTCTAAAGAGTCTGGCTGTGTCTTATTTACTTGCCTCCACCAGGAATTTGCACATATAGATAAGATCCCCCTCAGCCTTCTCTTCTCCAAGCTGAACAGTCCCAGCTCTCTCATCCTCTCCTCCAAGGAGAGATGCTCCAGTCCCTTAATCAGCCTTGTGGCCCTTGACTGGACTCTCCAGTAGCTCCATATCTCTTGTGTACTGGGGAGCCCAGGACTTGACCCAGCACTCCAGATGTGTCTCACCAGGGCTGACGGGAGTAGAAGGACCACCTCCCTCAACCTGCTGGCAACGTTCCTCCTAAGGGAGCGCAGGAGGCTGTTGGGCTTCTTTGCCCCTACAGCACACTGCTGGCTCATGGTCAACTTGGTGCCCATGAGAAATCCCAGGGCTTTTTCTTCAAAACTGCTTTCAAGCCTTCCTGCCCCCAGGCTGTTCTGGTACCTGGGATTATTCCTGTACAGGTGCAGGGCTTTGTACTTCTCCTTGATGAACTTCATGAGGTTCCTGTAAGCCCATTTCTCCAGCCTGTCGAGGTCCCTCTGGATGGCAGCATGACCCTCTCGTTTATCTGTCACTCCTCCCAATTTTGTATCTGCAAAGTTGCTGAGGGTATACTCTGTCCCATCATCCAGCTGATTAATGAAGATGCTGAAAGGGATTGGCCCCAGTATTGACTCCTGGGGTATATTTGTGTGAAGAAAATCAACTTAAAAGCTGTAGAATCTTCAGCTAAGCTGACTTATACAGAGATTTGTCTCATAAAATACTGTAAGATTTACAAAACAATTATTGTCCTGTTCAGTATAAAAATTTCCATGTTCGATACTCAGCCTTTTAGTGGAGTGAAACAATTCACCCCAAAATTCTGGCCAGCTTTATTCTTCAGTAGAATGCTTGAACGTTTTATTGGAGACAGGGTGGAGGAGGAAGATGGGAAAAGAATAGCAATATGAGGGTTTACAGCCACACAGTTATTTTAAATGGGATTTTATCTGAAGATTTTGTGAAATTTTTGTGTCAGTTCAAAGTAAAGAGCTACAGATAAAGAAACAAAGAACTTTCAAGCACTGTGTCAAGGTGACAGTCTAAATAAGTCCTCTTTTTTTTCCAAAAAACATTTGCAGAATTGATTTTTATTAGTGTCAGGCGGGAAAACGGATGTCAAAACCCTCAAAATTTGTTGTGAATTGGAATTTTCTTTCTCTGGTCAGTTCTACACTGAGAAAAGAAATTATGAAAAAGGTCTTTGATCACAAATCACCAATAAGTAATTGTGGGCATTGCTTTACTCAGAATAGGTCTCTTTATGTAGGCTAGCAATAAAGTACTGAGATTTAGAGACAAAAATAGTGATACAAACAAAACTGTCTTTATCCAAAGAGTCACAGTCTATTGAAAGGGTCATTTCAATTTCAGGTTACTCTTATTTCATGACAATCACCATCTCTTTAATAAAAATTGAACACTGCAGCAAGTCAAGTTTCATTTTTATTGCTCCATGTAAATATATTGAAAAAATGCCAGTATAAACAATTGTAAGACAGAACCACCCATACAAACCCTGTTTTGTTTCTACTCTGAAGACAGGCTATCATTAAGTCACAATTTGTAGTAATCATCTTTTACATTTAGTGCCAATCTTCGCAAGATACTTGAAATAACTTGTAGAAGCTAATGCTCAGCAGTTTCCACAGGCAATCATTTTAACATAAATCAGTAGGTTAAAAGAAATTGTCAGAATCAGGGGGGTGATTAGTGTGGCACTATTTTAAAACTGGTGATTGAAGAGGACTGTTGTATCTAAGCCTTGTAGATATCTCCAGATATTCTGGATATGTCAAGTACACATTGGATGTTTGGCAAGACCAGATTTTGATATTGCTACATCCAATTGTGGCATTATAGAATCAGTCAGGAAGGAGTAACCAAAAGTATTATTTCACCTTGGGACTACTTTTGACTGATACATTTAAAAACTAAGGACTGAATTAATTTAACACCATCCCATACAATGTCCAGGAAGTATGTTAAACTGTTGGCTATGGACTTCTTTTACTTAGTTAGCCATACAATAGTCACAATACATCTAATAGTAGAGTAGTTTCTCGCTCATTGCATTGTCAATAGGTTTTCTCAGGGGTTTAGCAAACAACCTGTAAGTTTGTCTGGTGCACCTTGATGGTAGAACAATGCAATCTTTCCAAATGCATAAGATTTTAGGCCCCATTTTGCAACCATTTTATGGTGCATATTATGCACAATTCTAAGAGTAAAACTTCTCATTTTAGTAAACATTTGTGGCTTTGAGTTTATAGCTTTCTCTATCAGAAATACTAATTTAGTTCAGCTCTATGTTTGTCAAAGCCACAATATTTTGAAACATATTTGCAGAGATAAGAGTCAATATTTTCCTCCTAGTGGCATCTATTCCATCCATGTGAGGAAATAGAGTGTAACATTTCACGGCTGAAAGAGAAGCAATACCACCTAATAGAAAATAAACAACTTAATGTGCTGTGCAGTACAGTTTTCATTGTTAAGTGTGAAACATCGTATGATCTAAGAGAATGTGGAGGGGAAAGTGAGTAATGTCAAAATGAATGGGACCCAAGCCTCTTAAAGACAAATGCCACTACCTGAATCACTAAATTCATAATTAAACATTCAAGATCAAAGTCACTCTATGGGCACTGTGAACATTTTCCTTTTTTTTTTCTTTTTTTCTGAGGGAATTTCAAGCATTTTGTTTAACGATTTTTTGACGACTTCTCAGCATTACTGCTCACCTGGGATGGAGAAGAAAGCAGAGATGATGAGTAGGCTCTATATCCTGTAATAACTGGAGATAGATGTGAACCCATCTACAAAAATATTTTACTGTTTTTAATGATGAGAAACATTCAGTGCATTTCTTTTTCTCCTATTTTTTGGGATACATGGTTCATGAAAGCAATTACCACAGTAGTACTGATGTCTGAAAAAGGTAGATTTTTTTAAAAAATGGGATCTATGCCTCAGTTCCTAAAGAATATTCAGGATCAATGACTTTCTGTTGTGTGAATAGCTGTCTTTTAGGATTTGGCTCAGAGATACAGATTTCTTTCATACTAATCCCCACATAACCTTTGGATGCTGAAAGCTTTTGGCTACCGCTTATTTGAGGGGAGGTAATAAACTTTGGGGAAGGGTGTGTTGCTCCAGGTACTCTGTCTCGGCAGAAGATAATTTCTTGTCCGAAACACAAAAAATCGGAGAGGCAGAAATAGGATGAAAACACGTGACTCCCTCACTCAGCGGAAACTCTCTGTAGCTTTGAAAATCAGCTCATGCAAAGTTAACTTGTCTGAGGTACCTTAGAGGAGATGTCCATAATTTAAACACCCAAATGTTTATCTGTAATTTTTTGCAGCTCAGCACCTCCAGTTGTGCAAACAAGCTGTGCATAAATAAATCATCTGGCTATGGCCCTAGGGAGAGGAGTGGAGAATGGCAAGTAGGCTTGCGAGGCCAGATTCACTGGCGATGAAGCTGGCCCCCTTTGTTTAAAAAGCCTCCACTCTGTTCAAACTCAGTGATGACAAATAGATAGTAGTTATTTGTCAGTGCAGAAAGAACAGTTATAATTGTGTTATTGCTCTTTCCTCAATTTCCTTCCTAAGTAATAATTTTGGCAACTGTGTGGGGAAATGTTTTTTTGCAGACTTGAAAACACCGTTACAGATGAAAGCATCTTGCATTTATTCCAGCGGTGACAGTAAGAAAAAGATGGCTTGCTTCCAAACAATTTGCCAAACATAACACATTTGATTTGTCCCATCTTTTTCTCTTTCCCCTCTTCTTCTTTTTGTAATCACAGCACTTCATCCCTGCAGACTCCTCCACCTAATGTTGTTGGATGATCTTTGTCAGCAATGCTTTGTGAGATAAGATTCTGCGAGCCTGCCTTTTGCACAATAGCTCAGGCATGCTTTTCTAAAAATACTGTTCTACTTTTTAGGTATCTTACATTCACTGTTGAATTCATTCCTGGACTGATTCTTAGGAATGCTTGGTCCCCAAAATATTGATAAATACATTTAATTTTTCTCTCAGAAAAATAGTGCTCAGTGGCACAGATTAGCTGTGTAAATTTAGGCATATGTGAGGTTATGTAAAATGAGGCATGGGCATATGTTTGCAGGACTGGAGCTCTGGTTTGTGCTAGAGGCATGATATGATTAAGATTCAAAATCTGGACAGTTATAATTACACACAAAGCCAGGGCTTATTAGGGTAAAGGATGTATTTTTCTACTTGTCATATATGTGAGATGTATCTTAAGTGTAGTAAACTAGAACTGGGAAAAGCAATGACCACTCCTTTTCTGTCCTAGGAAGAATGCTTTCTTATCTTGAAGAAAACTGTAGGCCATGCTGTTACGGATGCACAAATAACCAAATCCAACAGAAGTTAAAGCTCACGTTTATTCTTCAGTGAGAGTTGGTTACAAGTCCAGTAACATTTTATAAAACCACAGGCACGATGGTGTAAGAAGAATTAGTACTGCACAGGTGACTGAAGCACCCTTGAGATTTAAAGGGATGGCTCAAAACACACGTATCCCTCCCCTACAAGCTGAGGGCTCTTCTCTCCCTCAGGAGTGACCTCGGTGGGTGCCCGGCCTGAGGGGGAGCTCCTGACCGCAGACCCGCTGCTCCTGGGAGGACCGATTCCAAAATGTCCTCCGGCGGGACCCCCTTTATACCCCTGTCGAATCTGACTGTGGTCATTAATCCCTGTTGGCCAAGCCAGTCACCTCAGTGTACCTGGCACGTCTCCATTGGTTCGACCTGCGGCCTCCAGGGTTTCCTTCCCCTTCTCCCTGCCTGGAGGAGTTTTGTTTCCTTCCAGCAGGATGGGGGGGGGCGGGGAAACGTACTGCCACAATCCACCCCATGACCACAGTCATGATTCGACTACTGGTTTCCTTGGAATGGTGGTACAGTCACCTCTTCCCTCCAAAGTCAAAAGGGGGTGCAGTCCAGTGAATTTGATGCTCATTGTGGGCCATCATTCCATTCTGGTCTAGAATTAAAGTGGAATATTAAACAGAGGAATATCCAGTGCATTAATAGGTTTTTAAGAGAGTATACTTAATTGTTAGTACAGGCTTTACTGCGAAGTGTTTGACAGAACTTATTGCAATACAGGTTACAGTAACTGTAACTAAAAGCATTATTAAAGTTTAGAAAAAAAACTAGTCACCCACCCGGTGATAGAAAATCTGAATATATCAAAACTTTTGCCACCCAGCTGGTCCCTGGTGCAGAAAAGCAAGTGCCTCTGAGTCTCTTGCCATATTCTCTCATTGATTTACTCTTGAGGCCACATTGACACATTTGGAGTGAACCCAGCCTTTGATGTAGTACTTTCCCAACTCCACCCCATGATCTTATGGGCCAGTTGGAGGCTATAGTTGCATCTGGTGACCAACCACAAACAATATGAGGATAACCTCCTCCCCCCCAGAATCTGAAACTCCAGCTACAATTGTTGCATTGTTCCCATGTGAGCTCAAGGG
>JANZLQ010000065.1:3899220-3913077 GCA_026212715.1 Elanus axillaris
GGTAGTGGATACACAGTTGGGCTTTTTTTTGGATGGGGTGGGAGGGGAAGGGAGTAGAGCATTTTTCCCCACCAATAATCTGTCCACAGCACAGACAGCACAGTACAGTCATGCTAAGGTGTGACTCACGGGACTGCCTCTCCTTACAGTTTAACCAGGGAAAAGCATGTTCTTTCAGACTTGAGCCTGTTTGGAAAATGTAAGGTCTCTAGATCAAGGACTTGTCAGTGTCAACAACATGCTTCCAGAAAGTCATTAGGAGCATATTCGTGTTCTTAACAACAAATTTCTGCTGGCAAAAGTAGTTAGAGTGGGACTGGACTCAAGACCGGAGCCTATCCTAGTGTATTTGTAATTGAAAAATGACAGTGTCTGGTGGGTTTAAAGAGTGGAGGAATTCAGCGTGGCCTTCCTGTGATTTACACTCTACTTGGAAAAGCTGCAGAGACCAGAGAGAAACAATGAAATTAAAACTAAGGTAACACCAACTAGAGAGTGAAAAAAAAAGAATAATATAGACACAAGCACTGTTAAAAGACAAAAAAAGGCAGAGACTGGAGTACTTAAAAAATCTGCATGTCACAGTAACTTTGTTTGCTGTTCCTAGCTCTCCTTTTACCTTTTTGCAGATTTCTTCTCCCATGGCTGCGACCCCCTGTAATATACAGCAGAACCTAGTACAGACACCTCTCATTGCTAATATGGCTTGATTAGTAGATGTATTCCAAGCTGATACCGAAATCCATCTGTATGTCAAAGCATCAGGCATAAGGTATTTTACATGGCTTGTGGTGGACTGGATCTCTCCCTGTGATGGGAAACAAACATTTCCATGCAATGTACCTTCCCAGCAGTATCACTTCACAGCAGTCAATGCATAACATGGCCATATGTTGTGTCTTATTGAATCAAGGTAAATTGGAATGCAACATGCAGCAATCATAATTTTGCATTATACGGGTGCAATACAGATAAAATTGCTACCAGCGTACACTCAAGCATGAAGTGTAGATATGCCAAGTTGAGTCAAACTGTGAGAGACAAGACAGACATTCACGAGTTTCAGAGATTTAATGCCTTGTCTATTTCTTCTCCTGAGAACAACAAAAAAAGGTACTAGAGCAGATTTCTAGGCTTCTCAGATTTTACAGGATCAAAATATGGTTGGTGTTACTAATTCTTCCAAAACCATCTTCCAGCTCTGTTCTGTTGACTCTGGTTTCAAAAGCACTGAAGATTTTAGGTATGAAAACAATCATTCAAATATATCCCACAAAACCATGAAAAAAATTAAATTAAAAAAATTAAATGTTTTTGACCCAGTAGGTTGCTTCTTTGTTGGTTAATCAGTACAGTTTGACTGAAGCTGATAGAGTGACTCAGATTTCCCTGACATACATAAGCAAGGTTATTGCTGTAATTACTCATGATTAAGTCATTTTAGTGATGCCTCCTTATCCTTAGAATTGCTTCCCTGCACAGGTTGGATTGGCATTGACATCTCACTGACTGCAGTTGTTCTTAGAAATCCCTGTAAGATATGGTAGACACAAAAGAGCCCTCACTATGGACTCCTCTGACTCCTTTATCTTCTGTTATTTTGCTGCAACGTATATTTCCTTAGGAAAAAAACACAATAATGGAACATTTAACTGGATTTAACTGGATCATCATAACTATCACAACTGAATTTACCTTCTTATTGTCTTCTTCATTTATTTTATTTAGCATTTCTGTTAGCTGGACCTTCCCATCTGTTGCCATTGGGGTAAAACTACCACCAAAATCAATGTCCCCAATCCTTCATTTGACTTTAAGAGGTCAACATTTCACTTTTGAGATTAAATTCAAAATTTACCACTGCAAAGACCTTTAACTTATGAGTTAATTAAGTAATCCCATTGAGTTCGAAAGAACTGAACTCAGTCATCTGAATTTATCCCCATGCATGAGCATTTGCAGATCGTATGCCTGAGACTGTATGCTATTTCTGAACAAGGCTAGAATTTCTGTAAAGTGTCTAATGCATTGTTACAGACTGTGCACTAATTCAGTAATAACAGTCGTCATAACACATAGAGATTTAAATAGTACATAGTGGAGAAAAATGGGCTGGGTAGTTGATACGTAGTTTTCCCATCTCTGTGCAAATGCAGCTCACTTACAGAGTTTGAAAAAGTGTATGTGTATCTGCCTATGATGTAAAGTATTTTCTGCTCGGAAACTAACCTAACCAAGAGACCTCAAAAAATGCCAAAAGCTGATGAATGTCACTGAACCTTCAATTTCATATTTGCACATTTCTTTTTCCCTTTCCTTTTTTAAGCACCTGAGCCATAAGAAATATATATTGAAGCTGAAGCAAAAAAAAAAAAGCCAAACCCAAAACCCAAAACCAACCCAACAAAAATGGGAGCTCAAGCCCCAGAGGGCAAAATGCATATGCAGCATTCACTCTGAAATTTGGCAAAGTGAGAGATGCATGGTGAAGGACTGCCACAGAGCAGACTTACTTCCTTACTACCCCTTCTGCCACTGCTCTGAAATACTTTTGCTGTGTTGCTGTGTACAAACATACACAAACTGCAGCCACATAGCGTGCAGTTTCTGAACTACTGTGTCTCTGTGTTAGTGATGTACCGATCAACAGCATGCTTACTCTTTTTCAATGTTTTAAACAAACCAAAGGGGGATTCTAGCATACTCATTTCAATAAAAGGTCAGATCCTCAGTCGAATTATGAATTTGATGGAGTTGTTCCGACATACATTATTTGAGGCTTTAGAGCATAATTTCTAAAATATTAGAGCAGAGCTTGAGCTAGTGTAAATCAGTACAACTCCATTGACTTCAGCAGAACCACTCCAGTTTTTGTTGGCTGAGGATATTGGTCTTTATGTAAATACAGGGCACTTGATTTATTTCTGTATTGCACTGGTTTTCCGTGTGGAATTAAATTGTTTTAATTAAAGCTGCTCTGTTACAAAGGTAGAGCAGCAGAGTGATGAATCAGACCCCGACCACCCGAGGGGGACCTGATCAGCCTGTCAGAGAAAGTCTTTCCTCATAGGAGCGCTCATTATGGCACACTCCCTATGGCTACGCGGAGAGTGAAGCGTTCTGTGGCACCAGCAGACTCTGATCATGAAGTGCGTTGATCTGCTGGAGCACACGGCTCCCGTGCAGGTGGAATGGCCATGGGTGCCATGCTGTCCTACGCTCTTCCCTGAGTCCTCCCCTCTGAGAGCACCAGGTGGGGGCATCCCCATCGGCACCTGCCCTGCAGGCTGCCATCATGCTCATGGAAAACTGAAGTTAGGCTTAATTCCGCAAAGGCTCTTAAGGTTGCCTCTTACCCACCAGCCTTGCCATAGCAGTCACCTTTCACCCCCCTTGTCTGTTCTGTGTGCAATCCTTGTACATACACGCCATACAACTCCATAAAAAACACGTGCTGGATGTCTCTGTCGCTCTTGTAACTTACCCCAAAGCTCAGTCAAGGTGAAAGCCCCATGGGGCTCAGCTCCCCACCAGCCCCAGTCCGGGATGAGATGTTCTCTGAAATTCCCGGGATTTGGCTGGATGGCCAGGGGCACTGCCCCTGCATCCACACCTCTGAAGGCAACACTGTTCTGGGTGTACATCACTTGCTTCCCTGGCGGGATCATGGGCTTATTCCAACTCACATGGCAACGATTTACAAGAAGTGGAAGGCTACTTTGATTGTCCTGTCAGCAGCTTGTATCAGTCTGGCAGAAACTTCACGTGGGTCCGGAGATGGGTAGTGCTGTCTCCCTGGAATCTGGAAAAAGTGGTTACTACAGATCATGGCACAGCAGGCTGGAATTGGCAAGACAGCGATTGCTGCCACTGGAGCTTTTGTGTGGCTGAATACTTGTACAACCTGATATATCCTTGGGAAATACTGTAGAGGTGTAAAGTATCCAGGAGGCACACTTTCTTGTCCACTGTGAACACCCATGATAACTATATGTGAAAGGTAATATTCCTCATTGATGTCAATGTTTTATTAATAAAAAGATGAAAGTAAATAGGTTGCTGTTTTCAAAATTGGCATCTTCCTACTTGTAAAAAGCAAGCTGCATGTCACTGATTTCCCAAAGGTGTGATCTCCATTGCCATTCCAGCAGTATGGGAATTCCAAGCTGGATGGTTACAACATGGTCTATTTTGTATTTTTCAGTATGTGCAATGACAGCAATAGTTTTGGGAGACTGCAGAAGACTGGTCACACCAGAGGACCCTTCATTAGGGTCTGGTGAGTTTGGATATGACCCTAACAGCCCCAAGGTGTCCACGAGTGGGTCACTGGGGCACGGCATTCCCCATGGCATCATGGAGTATGGGTTGCCTGAGCTCGGCTGCCCTGCGCAGGTCTGTTGCTGATGCTGGTCATCCCCATTACCAGAGGTAACCTGCCAGCGAGAGTGTTTCTGTTGCATCCCCACTGGACTGCACTCAGGACAACCAAAAGGACGCTCCAAAGGAGGGACAGCGTTGCTGGGACACAATTCGGCATTAGGGGTATTTGCAGAGGCACTGTGACAACAAGGTGTGGGTGAAACCGGTCTGCTCTCAGTGTAGAGCTTACTTCTCCCTGCCGAGCCATCCCCTCCTTATCCACTGCTCTCATTGTGAGACAGGCTGAAAGGCCCCAGACACGTCTGGCCCCAGCCCTGCTGATGCGGAGCTGCCGTTTGAAGCTCTGCTGCCACTGGCAACCAGCATCACAGCAGCTTTTGGGAAGCTTAAATTGATAACGATCAGAAACCAGCTCATGACAGGGAGTTACAAGGTGAGGTTTGTGTCACTCCTGCGACCCATCCGTGTTTGTACAATGTGAGCTGAACTGCAGTTCAGTTCAGCCAAATGAGACATGTCTTAGATAGTAAATGCAGCTCTTGCTTATTTATAGAAGGCAGTTTTTCTGTTTTAATTGATTTTTTTAGGTACATTTGATAAATGAAAAAAAAATGCCTGATGTAGAGTATATAATATTGTTTATCTTGTGACCTGTGATGTTTGTACCTTTAATCTGTATTCAGAATTTGCCCTTCCTATTGATTAGGGGCCCCATCTGTCAGTCACTCTGCTCTGAAAATGCCGTTGATTTCAAAGGGATTTGGTCAAGTAAAATGATAGCTCTAAAAACCAATTTTCAGTGGTTGGTGAAAGTTAGGTGAAGTTGGATGTTGTGTACAAATGATGTGATTCTTATGGTTCTGACTGGATAATATAAAGGGTGAAATTAAACTGACAATGGAAATAAGGGGAATAATACCTATCTGGAACCCTGTAACTAAAGCAAAGGGTCCTTTATAGTCACCTGTTACTGTATACGTGCTTGGTCTAGGAACATACTTCTATGCCACAGGAGCCCTAGGCTGAAGGCTTGATCCCCTAGCTCAGGGTGACACTTCAGGGAACCTGTGAGTGGGCAAAGACCTCAGAGTTCCATGTTTCCGTGCACTTGCTTGCTTCTTCCTCTCCTTCCTCAAAGTAAAAGATTTAATACCAGAACATTTTATTATTTGGCGCATTATTTTTAAAAAAAAATTAACAGAACAGATTGAAAACTAGAGTTGTCATGGAACAATCTCCTCAAAGTTTTATTAACAAAAAGAACAGCGCAGAAGAACACTTCAAGGTACAATTTCAGTACATATCACCATAGAGTAATTAAATTTTTCTAACACAGCATCTTTTTTATTTGAGTTGTTTGTTTTTTTTTCCCCAGCAAAATAATCTTGGCTTATATTTATGTTTGTCCTGAGAGTTCCCCTCATACTTGCCATTATTGTGCCAAGGGAGAAGAAACTGTCTTATAGAGAAATGCATCTGGCATTGATCTGAGTTAGGTTGGTTTTTTTTAGCCAGTGGTAATGCAATGGCAAGCCTTTTAGAGAGATGATGAATGCAATGTAATGTCTTTGAACATTAATTTTTTGTGTGGAACCTAATTAACAAACCTAAACTACTTCTATTCAAATACTCTGGAAAGATAACACCAGTCACAAATGTTAAATATCTGTTTTGCTTTTCTTTGCTTACTCATGCATTTATTCAACACTTGCTAGAGCAGTTTATCTAAAATTAGGTCCAAAGTAATTTAGGCAGGCATACCTTATGTGAGAGATTCTGTAGAAGACTTTAAATCATAGTGACAAGCATTAGAAATTGCTTAAAGGAAAAACATTTCTCAACAATTTTAGGCCTAACAATGGAACTTCTAAAAAGATTAAAAAACCCCACATTGTGTATGGATATTTGAGCGGTCCTTACTTTCAGGAAATTAGTGTATACAAGCTGAAGGCCCTGTATAGCTCCTGTGTTGTTCATATTACCCTTGCTTGCACTTTAAGGAAAACTGAACTTGTCAGCAGGTAATTTAAGCTATTTGGAATTTCCCAAACCTTGACCTCTTCAACTGTGAGTTCAGTACTACTCAGAAATAATTCAGTAGCTAAGGACATGATGTGCGGCTTACTCTGTGCTTAGCTTTTAGCTTTAGAAACATCAGTCTTTTCAGCACCCTCTATATACACTTGGGAAAGGCAAGTTTCTCCGGGGTGACATTAAGTCCCTCGGTTAGCAAGTGCTGGTAGAAGGAGCACAAACTCCGAGGGAGAAAATTAGACTTTTCAGTCACAGTTTCATCATCTAAGTGCTCAGAGCTAGAAGTGCAGGACTCTGGCCAGAGCAACAGAGCAAATAGGAAGTTTTACATTTGCTCTTACGGCAGCCTCTCTCCCCATTTTGGCCATCCATATCACCTTTTCTCTGCCTACCCTCATCTGCAGGAGGTGGAGCGCCGTGAGAGCAAAATTCCTGGAGACGACAGTTGCACACCATGGGTGCTAGCAGGGTCTTACTCTCTTGGTGCATCCCTCCAGTTCCATTTTGATGCAGCCTGACAATTGTGTCAGGGATCTGCATTTCTGCTCCATGTATTGTTTGCATATATTTTGTGTCTCTTGAATCCTTTTATTGCAGTTACAATAAAATAATTATAGTTCATTTTTAATGTCTTTGATTTTATATTAATAGTTAAAAAATGACTCCATTGCAGACAAGTAGACCCTCCTCTTATATTTTTATGATGCTTTAATATTACAAGCATAATTTACATATTAACCTTATTAAGGTAGAGGAATTTAAGTTGAAAATGAAAAGCAATTCTAGTCTGTCTTCAGAAGTATTACTCTGTTTTTCTAATTATGGTCTGGTGAACAGGGTAGACACAGACTAGAAGTTCTGCACAAGGCCAGGCCACCCACCAGGCTGCACACCAGTATAACCGCCAGCACACGAGAAGATGTTGCAGACAGAAAAAGGCTCTCGGGGTGTGATAACTGAGGTCTGCAAGCCTAAGCTTGTTTGGATGAATAAACTTAGGTGCAAGTGAGAGCGGCCCTTGTGGGGCAGGGACAGAACTTGGTGTCCCAGCCTTCCAGGCTGCAGGGCTTCTTCAAATCCAAATCCTTGGCACTTTTAAAGGGTCACATACTCTCACAACTCTGCCTTCCAGAGGACAGAAATGTACACATACAGTACATACACAGTGTATACATAATATATAATCCAATATGTACCTGTATTTTCAGCCAGTCTTCGAGCTGGTCCCTCATGTCTTTGAGCTCCCTGAGGCACTGCATGTATTTAAGTCTGCACCGAGCTGTGCTCAGTCCCTGCATTGCTCTGCTTACGCTTCTCCCTTGGTAACACCCAGACCATATGCTGCTCTGCTGCCTGAACTACTTCTCCACCTTGGCTCTGTTCTGCCTGGTTTTTTCTTAGATCAGGCACTGGTGTCTAACCACTTCAACAAAAAGGGGCGACTTCATGGAAAAAAAAGTCCACATTTTAGGAGTATGAATGCACACTGTTAGATGGCTGTGTCATGACACATTTAACCTATTTGACCCTTCTGTTGTTTTCATTATGCTTAACAGGAATCCATTATATTCCCACTTTTAATAGCACTGTTTTAAATTTTTCCTTTCCTTTTCTCGATAACATCAGGCCATTGAGAATTTAAATCAAGAGGTACTGTCCTGTAAGTTACCAGGACCAAGAACAGATCTGAGCTAGTAAAGCAGGCTTTTAAGAATCCTTCAAATAATTTTGATAGTTTTTTTTTCCCATTTGACTGTGTCTGTCTTGGACCTGAAAAAATATACCTAAAAACATAAACCTTTGCAAAGTGTTAAAAATTGTTCCCTACATGTCATTACTGTGGCTCATGTGTCATATCTTACAAATATTGATTTGTACATGAAATCAGATTTGTAATGGCTGTGGTTTTTACTCTTTATCCTTCTGCTAAGTGGGAATCATAATCCAAAATCAATATGTATTTTCCAGCACGTAGAAAAACGTCTATGTGAACTGTGGACCATTTATAAAGTTTCCTTGTTCTTATATGCAATACGTGTAACATTTTGAATCTCACTGTGATGTGAATGCCATTTTTTAAAAGAGTCAGTATTATGTTGGCATTTAATTTATATAACTTCTTGACTTGCTAAGAATATGGTTTTCCCTTTGTGCGATGTATTGAAGCCTACCTGAAAGCGTGGATCACTTGAGACCTTGACTACATCTGCCCTGCTCTTAATCATTATGATGATTATGGCATATGTTGGGAAAATAAACCAAGCACACATAGTTGTTATGGGGGAGCCTTAGCCAGAACATCTGAACTACCCTTGCCCACCTTTAATGGTTTAAGCGTGTATGGGGAAGAAACCAAGAAACGCAGAAGGGTTCTTAAGAATGCTATGTAATCATAAGACTTTTAGGGTGGGATATCAGAAGGTGAGAGAAACCCATCTAGAAACAGCTAACTGGTCTTAAATATGGAGAAAGTCAAAGGTAGCTATCCTGGGGTGACAGACCAGCGAGGTCTTTGGAAATTTAGGCTGACTGTCTCCGTTAGAAAGCAATAAATTGGTAAACCAACAACTCCCTGATAGGAAGACCTCCCCAGGAGCCCAGCACGCTGCAGAAGGCCGAGCCCAAGGTGGAAGCAGTGTGTGAAAGCCAGGACACCAGACAGGACTCGGGCACTTCATCCAGCTGTGGGCAGTCCTGCGCCTGAGGCTGCCGTGGTGCTCACAGCTAGATCCGAGGCCTCGGCTGCTGGGGGTGTATCTGTATGGTATATGCACAAGCATGTGTGTCCTAGAACAGGAATTGCAATCCTCCTACTATATTCACCTGGGTTAGTAAATAAATTTTAAATTTTATGGGGCTGAGTGCTGTGGCTTTGTCCTTGTGGTTAGCCCACCCCTAAGTTCTCTTGCAACACCTTTGGTGTTCTCTAGTTTCACTTAGTCCTGCTTTTTCTTTGTCACTTTCCATTTTCTCAGCCTCCTGCCTCTGCACTATAACCTTTCTCCATGAGATTTAGGGTCTGGTACACTTCCAGCCCTGCAATATGTGCCCCATCTCCTGCAACAATTCAGACTCTGTCTTTTCAAGATTTTGTTTTGCCTTCATCTTCCCTCAATAGAAATAATTTCTCTTGTGACTTATCTGAATATTTCCTATCCACACCAGTAAATAAGACTATGCTTTGAATTTAAAATCTTTTTTTTGTACGTTTAGGTATCACGTTACCTTGTCTATGAGCAATGGATGTATATGGAACGAGGACTTCTCTGATTTTCACAATAACCAAAGGGTGTTGTTGAAACATGCACTAGTCTCATAAATTCTTCTTCTTTCTTTTAACTCTCTCTTTTTTTTTAAGTAGTCTCAGTCCTTTTATGTTAAATTTTAGCCTCCCTTGAATATAGTGGTTCTGCTGAAAGGCTGAGCACCATGGAAATCTGTACTTTCTTTCATTATGCTTCTTACTCTCTTATTCTGATTAGGTTTTGTATTCTTGTCTTTTTAGTTTTTTTCTTTTGTTCTGGTAATTTCTATGGTCTGAGACATACCTGCAATAATTTTTTTCCCTTCTAACATTACAGTCTAATCTGTTCGTTATGCAGCCTGGCATCCCCTTATTCTTTTTCTAAATCAAATCCAAAATGTAAATCTAATGCTCTTTTTTTTTTTTTCATTATGCATTTCTTACAGCTTTTGACAGGTTTCTGATATCTGTCTAATCTCAGGTTAAAGATTTGTCAAAGCTTTCAACACTCTCCAATACGTACTAAATGAATCCACTTCTTGGATTACAATGCTTGTTAAATTTCAGTAACATAATATGTTAACTAGCTTTCTCTTTCGCATTTAACTGTTGATTCTTAAATTAATCTCGTACTCTGCAATATTAAAATGAGAAAGCCTGCCTTATTCCATTTTTCTTTTTAGGGTTTCCCCTTGGCTTCACAAAGATACAATTATCTTGCTTGAACCTTTTCAGTCATCTGCTGTACTTGTGGAGAGTTTCAGCCTCTTTAGATTTTAAAATTCATGCTCCATGTTGTCCAATTATTCCTCTTCTTTTCCACTGTTTCTCAAGTCACTCTTCTTTTTCAACCTTCACTCCTGATACCCTACTGTAATTATAGACAGTGACTGGAGAGAACTCTGTCTCAGAGATTATACTCTGATGAGTTTCTAATGTAATAATTCTACTTAATGGATCTGGGTCAAACATCGAGTGTCCCCAAACTACCAAAGATTTCTCCAGGATCTAGATCTGATTTAATAACTTGGGTCAATTTTTACAGTTTTCCCACAACCTTTTAAAAAAGATCTATGCTGTTTACTAACCAAATACAATAAATGTCTAATGCAGTTACAGTTAATTGGTAGGAGCTGATAACGCGGACTCACTGTTTTCTTTCAATGCCGTATCTGCAGGCGGTGGTACAGCAGCCTCCCTTTAATCCTGCTCTGTTTAAGTCTACTGGGAAAAGCCACCCAGCTCCAGAGAGACTTTCTTTCAATCCCCTCCTTGTCTGAGGATTTTCAGACTTTTGTCTTCTGATGCTGAGGAGAACGCTGACAAGATCAGCCCCATTATCTTGGCCTCAGCATCGTGATGAGAGGGAAATCTGGGGTTTAGTTAGGAACAGTGCAAATTCATATGCACTTTTCTCTGCAGATGTGCACTTTACTGGCTAATATCAAGACATGCTGATGATGCAAGACATCCTTGATGTATGGTAGCATTAGCAGACAAAGATATGAATGTAAAGGAAAAAATATGAGGAAATACACTTGTGCGGCCTCTTATAGAAAGAAGCTGTTGCTTAAATTGATCAGGTATCATGTCCTCAGTTGGAATGGCTGCACAAATATTGGCTGTTCATTGGAATGAATTTAGTTTGAAGAAAATAAGTCTAAATGAGTGCCTTTGTCCTACCTACTTTGGAGGCAAGATTTTTTTTTTTTAACTATGTGCTTAAACCAAGCCTAATTTACATTCTCAATTTAGATGTTGGAAATAATGTTTAAAAAAATGAAGACCAGTGTGGGTTAAGTGGTTGTCATCTTTCTGAATTCAAAAGTTCCAAAGATAATTCACATATAGCCATGTTCACAGTGCTGAAAGTACCAAAACATTCTTCCATACATCAGTTTTGCAAGAAATAGTGTAACAATTATCCTATAATTGCTAGATAAGTAAACATTTATGTGTACGTAATTATATTGTAATTTTTAGTTACAGATGCCTGTACAGAATCTAGAGTGATATTCTATGCAAGTAGATAATTTATTCTACAATTACCTCATAGATTTATATAGCCGGTGAAGTGCCAGTGTAGAAATTACCAAATAATATGGATATTTTTAAAAAGCCCTAGAAACTTATATAACAGTCTAGAAATGTAAAAATGGCTTTTGAAACTTAAGTTGAACTTTTTCTTTACCTTTGCAAACTGTTTTTTCTCAAGAATTTGTTTTCTGAAAGTGTTGAAATATAAATGGAAAGAACACTAAAGTAACAAGAGACTCCATATAAAGAAACAACAAAATATACACATATTGACTTGGCAATAAAAAAAGGAGAATATGAGAACTGATAGGGCGAGCTCTATTATACTGTGTAAGTTTTCCCCAGTGAGCACATAGCGCATTTAAAATTAAATTTATCTAAGGAAGTAGAAACCTTTCTGTAGGTAAGAATTTTAAGTATTATATGGAAGAAACAGGCAAATGAATAGGTTTTTTCCATCTTCAAATTAAGTAGAACAATTTTATCCCTCATACTGCCCTGTATCAGAGAGCACATTAGGACTGTGATTTAGTGAACACCAGTTTGTGAAGTTTGAATTCTTGATTACAATTGGTAAAATTATATCCTCCTAGAAAAAAAAAAATCCACCCAAGAAATAGTTTTGCAACGTTAACTACTTAATTAGGAGGGGCAGTAACAGTAACAGCAATATTAGCAGTTCTTTCCTTTCAAGAAGAAATGTGAGGGGTTCAGTACACAAACTGCTGTCCTGTCATCACCAGCTAGTTAGTTAGTAACTAGTTCGTTATAACTAGTTGTAACTATTTAGTTAAACGAGTTGCCCTCTGCAGGGAAGTGGAAATTCTCTACTGTTGTGTTTTCTCTGTGGTTTCTTGCATTCCCTCTAGCTTGACGGGTTTGCACCCCAGCCAAGGTGCCTGTGAGCAGAGGAGAGGCCGGCTCACTGCCTGGACTTCTTTTCCTGCTCAGGGCAGTAAGGAACAAGGCTTCACCGCTGGTTTGCTTTTGTTCACAGCTTTCACGCTCTGTTCTGCCGCCTTCCCTCTTGCTGCTGACATTCTCCTTATTGTGGTTTTCAAGGACCTTTTATTTCTTGAGGAAAGTAGAGAGGAAAAAGACCCCCTCAATGTGGCAAAAAGAGACAAGATTCTTGCAAGTTAATCTCCAAAAAGGATACGATTCCTACCTACATGACTCTTCAACTCATGCTCATAGCAGAGGTTCTGAAGCTTGAAGTATTACATGCAGTGTAAACCAGGACTTTTCCTTCAGGGAAAGTCACAGCTGACTGAAAAGAGGACAATTTAAAATGCCAAAGTAAAGGCTTTTTGGTTTCATTTTCAGATACACTTTTGAAGAAGGTGAATTTTATTTAGAAAAAGTTTTTTTTAAACTTATTTCAGTTTATATATTTGCAGTCAGTTAACTTTGCGTGGACAAAATCATTGCAATGTTTTCTTTCAGCTTTCTAAATTCAGTTTGAATGTTAAAAAAATAACATGTGCTCTAGACTTTAAAATGTCTAATATGAAGTAGTTTCAAATAAAAGTACAAAACCACCAGGGATAAACTAGATTTGTTTCTAACTCTGACAGCTGGAAAAGAAAGTACAGTCAATGTAAAATGTTTTCAGGAAGTAAGGAAAAGAAAACAGACAGACCTCTGAGCTGGTTAAAACTAGGGAGCTACAATTCCCTAGCTCAGCTCTCAATTTCAGACTTTTCTATATATTTTCTTTTCATTAATGCCCATGTTCTTCAAGTTCAGTCTGATTTGTGGGAAGTTTCCACTGGTAGGTACTGTGTGTAATGGATGAGATGGTGAGCAGTGTTGTCACTTCAAAAAATGATGGATGAAGGGACAGAGAGTAGGGACTGGAAAATATTAAATGAATCACTACCATCATGGTTTAAGCCCAGCTAGCAGCTAAGCACTATGCAGCCACTCGCTCCTCCTCCCTCCCAGTGGCATGGGGATGAGAACTGGAAAGAAAAGTAAAACTTGTGGGTTGACATAAGAATGCTTTAATAACTAAAATAAAATAAAACAAAAAATAACAATAACAATAAAAACAACAGTAACAACAACAATAATAATTAGCAATAATTGTAATGAAAAGGAATATAACAAAAAGAGAGAAATTAGACCCAAGAAAAACCCAAGTGATGCACGATGCA
>JANZLQ010000065.1:3913167-3933972 GCA_026212715.1 Elanus axillaris
GGTATGGAATATCCCTTTGGCCAGTTCGGGTCAGCTCTCCTGGCCGTGCTCCCTCCCGGCTTCTTGTGCCCCTGCTCCCTGGAAAGATCCTGAACTTTGGATAAGCGCTACTTAGCAACTACTAAACCATCAGTGTGTTAGCAACATTAGTCTCACAATAAATCCAAACCACACTGTACCAGCTGCTAGGAAGAAAATTAACTCTATCCCAGCCAAAGCCAGGGTGCTATCTATCCATTATTCTATATCATTTCCATCATGCTCAGACCCCGCACTTTCCAATACATTTCCAATTAATCACCACCCCTTCTCCTGTCTTTAATATATACACACAGATACCATTCCCGCAGTCTATGGCCCATCTCCACCAAATGTCTGTTGAGTTCATCCAGTCCCTCAGTTTGGGCTCACCCGTCATGCCAGTCCGTCTGGGCAGGAGGGACGGTGCGAAGCCGGCTCCGTCGGCAGAGCAGGCTCATCCTTCAGCGTGGTGACACTGGGCACAGCAGGAGGGCAGTGGGCAGCGTTGGGCTGTTCAGCTGCAGTCAGTCCTGCTTCTGTCGCTACTGCGCTTCGCTCGGTTTTATCAAAGTTCATTCTTGGTTAATCTAGGTGATTCGTACTGTAATGCCATTGATAGAGCATATAACAGCTATAGTACTGATGACGTACAGCGGCAGGATTATATAGCAATCAACATCATACAATTTAATCTGTTGGCTGCTCTCACCTAAAATCAAATCCCGTTGAGGCACGCATCAGACTGTAAGTCTGATAGAAGTCCCGTGTCTGTAAGTGGGGGTCCTACCCCTTTGTAGCTTGATGCTGTTAGGGTACACTGTGCACCGGTGTCTACCAGAGCCTTGTACTCCTGTGGGTCTGATGTGCCAGGCCATCGGATCCACACAGTCCAGTTAACCCAGTTGTCTCTCTCCTCTGCCTGGCTGGAGGTAGGGCCCCTCTAGTCTTAGTCATAGGATTCTACACTCACTTTTTGTAAAAATGGATTAGAATTCCTTTTCATAGGATCAGGAGTAAGATCAGCCCTTCCACTCTGTCTGGCACACTGCTCACACTGCCCACCAGAGACTGGAGCGGTGATTTTCCTGGAAGAACTCTCATCTGTGACTGTTTTTCCTTGCAATTCACGTACCTGTGCATCTAGTACCGAGGTAGGTTTTCCATTCCACTTCATCATATCTGCTCTGTGTTCACACAGGTAAGACCACAGGGTACCCCGTGGTGTGTACCTTCTGTCTCCTCTCTCTTTATTCCTAATAGCTGAGATACTGGTCAGTACAGGTGGGAGGCAGAACTTGTCCTCAGATTGCTGGAACTCTTGGGACAGTTTCTCGGCTAGTATGTCTGGCAGTTTCTCCACAGCCAAGACAAGGGAGGAAGAGAGACTTTCTTCATATTGCCGGAGTAGGCCAGCCAATTCAGTCACTGTTGGTCCCTTGTTGTCTTTCCAGTCCATTACTGCCAATGAGTTGGCATAAGGTGGTGCACTCCGTACAAACTTCCACCACAGCAGATTTCATCTGGATCTATGGGTAACTGCACATTGTCCTGGCCATAATAAACCATCTCCCACATGGCTAACTCCCTCAGGTACTGGATACTTTTCTCCATGGTAGTCCACTTGCTTGGATGGCACACATCTTCCTTGAAGGGATACCTTTCCCTCACGCCTAACAGAAGTCACCTCCAGAGGCTGAGGGCTTGTGTCTTTTTTCCAATCACTTTGTCAGTGCCCCCTTCCCTAGAAAGGCATACAAGTTCTTCTCTCCTTAATCAGCAGTATTTACACTGAAAACAAAGGGAGTCTTGTGACAGTGGGGCTGAAGGTAGATGGTCTGGCCAAAGCCATACCCTAAGCACATTCTTTAAGTCTATTCATTAGCTGGAGGAAGTTCAGAGCTTTTGCTCTACTGTTTCCTTCTATCAGCAAATATAGAACAATGACCCTTGATTTAAATAGATAGTAGATCTTGATTTAAAGAGATGACGATCTGCTAGAAGGCAAAATTTGGAGTATAATTAGGCAATACCAGCCAAGAAAATTCTGCTCAAGGACAAGATATAAATTTGAAGCAGCTGATGACCTAAGATACTGTAACGATAGCTGTTTATTTTCGCCTAGAAATCAATCTATGATTGGATTAGTGTCACAGTCAGGCAGAGAGACAGACTATGATTCTATCATTCTCATTAATGAGTAGCATTCTTTATATTTTGATATCTTGCTCTAATTATTTTAAGAAAAATAAAACATTGCATTGGGCAGTCAGATGACTTACCATATCTCTCATCAGCCTCTGCATCTCAGAAGATAAGGACAGAGTAATGTGGTCACAGTGGTTATTTCTGAGTCAGAGGGAGGGTGTAGTCAAAAAGTAAGCATCAAAAAGTATAAAAAGAAAAGTTAAGATGGGTAAAATCACTTCTTTTTTTCCCATGCTCAGAGGCTCAGTCTGGTTTTAAAACTGTTTGTATTAAGACTGAAATAGTTCACTGGTCTGTAGTACAGTCTTGTCCTCAAAAAGCTGCATGTGGCTGCCTCTATTGGTTCTAATCCATCATCTCACAAGAGCCATGTAGGCTAGTGCAGTCCAGGAGCCAAAAATATTCAGTATCAGACCTAAAGGTAAAGGTGCTCTCCCTGAGCAAAAAGGCACTGGATTTCAAGTTAGAGGCAAACTCGACTGGAGGGAGATCTGCACTCCTACCTTGGAAAATCCTTACTGATAGTTCAGTCCTCAATTTCCAATAAATCAGAATTCCACTTTAAGGCTTTAAAGTGAGTCTTTCACATTAGGGGATGCTGGTATTTCCTTTTATGTCCCCAAATTCAGATTTGTCTCTGATAAAACATTTGGTGATATGGATAAAAGAGAGTGTTTTCATGCCATACAAATATAGGCAGAACTGGCTGAAGGTATAGGCAAAACAGGGACTTGCCCAGGGCAGGCAACCTTCTGGGAACGGCCGCATAGCCACAGCCCATTTCTTGGTCATTTCTGATGGACCGCTGGAAATCATACATATACCAGGTACTGCCATTTGAGCAGAGGTTGTACTGTTTGGAATAGCTGCAAGGGAAGGGAGGGATATCCCAGAAGCGCTATGTTCTGCTCCTATTTCTCCCTTTGCCCCTCTATGGCACAAGAACAATACATCAGTCGTTGCAGGGGTCTTCCCTCCTCCTCTTCTCTTCCTACTGTGGGCTCAGGCCCAGTCCTTTATCCTTGAAGTAACAAGACTGAGGAGCTCTCAGGAGGCTCTGAGCTCAAGTTTGAAAATAATGTGAATACAAAGAGTAACCCTCTAGGGATAAAACCTAAGATTTCTTTTTGTCTACAGACATAACTCAGCAGCTCAAAAAAGCTATTCAGACACAGCAAGGACAACAGTCATTTTTTAAATATCATATTTTTATGTAGAAAACAGAGACTCCAAGCTGCAACAAGGGACAGAGGCCTTTATGTGAAATTTCCTGAGCTTTTGTGCTGTTTGGTGGCTGAATTTTGATATAATTCACAATCAGCAGACAGAGAGAGTGGTGAGCCGTGACATTTGGACATAAAGACATAGGCTGGATACAGACCAATCCAAAATTCAGAACTTTTCATTAGAAAATAAATTCCCACAAGATAGTTTAAAATCATATTTGCTGAAGATTTTGATACTGGCTGGAACTGATTGTGGCTATGTAACTGCCCACAGCTTGCTGCCAAAATGGTTTAATTTCAGATTAGAAGGGAACATTTCTGGGTAAAAAGAAAAAGCAATTTTATTACATGCTGTTGAACTGTTACAGCCAGACTGAATGTTGATTAATTGTCCAAAAGATTTTTTTTCTGTCCCTCCAATAAAACCATTTTTTTCAGCACATTACAGTTGGCAGAGGTGGAGGATCAGCCTGCTGGATGGAGTGACCATAGACGTTGACAGGTTCACATTTCTTCACTGGCATGACAAAATCAATATGTTATTTCCCATTCTTAAATATGACCCAGAAAAGGCAATATATTATCAAGAAACTTCCAGATGCAGACGAAAGTAAATAAACCAGTCCTGACGTATTTCACTATCCATAACCTGTACTGGCACTTCAGGGAGTATCCGCGCAGCACCAACGCTCTGCCGCGTGGAGAGATGGCTCTGCTACCTCTGAGGAACACTGTCAAGTACTGGAAATGCTATAAGGTGATACTGCAGCTTGGCGAATTGACTGTGTGGAGAAGCTGGGTGTGTTTGCAGCAATGTACCCTCACACTAGTGTCTGTTTGCTGCCCAGGGCACCCAAGGTAGCTCATTCAGACTCCCTTTGAAACCTCCACGCCCACGGAAGATAGTTAGTATTATCAGTGCTAATTATTTATGCTTGGGTGAAGCTCCCTGTAAACATCTGCAAAGCTACATCATTATCCTGCTTCAAATCCCTCATTAAAGCTCTCCTTTTGCCACGATGCCGTCAAAAAACTTGTCAGCAGTTGACCTCTGGGTGTGCTGAGATAACCGCTTGTCACGCTGGCTGGGGCATCCCATGGGCTCCTTGCACTTCCCCTCTGCCTCTGCATCCCTCTCGTGGCTCCTGTTAGGAGTCGAGGTCCGTGGGACTGAGGACGACCTTTTGGTTTGATGTGCTCTGCTTGGTTCACTGAATTCAACCCCCACAGGAAAATACTTTTCCGAGTTTGCTGAAAAATTGGAGGTAGGTAGGAGAGCGCCAGAAGAATGGTTCACAAATTAGAGAAGATGCCTTAGAGAACTCACTCTGCTGAGTTAACCGAGCAAATGACTGAGAGGCAACATAACTAGTGTAAATATGGTCCCTTCAGGGGAAAAATATACAAAGGGCTCTTCAATCTAGTAGAGAAAGACAGGAACAAGAAATGATGGCTAGCAGTTAAAAACCAAATTCATATTAGGAAGAAGCTACTCATTTTTAACAGTCAGGGTGGTTAGCCAGTGGAACAAAATGGTGAAGAGATGAAGAGCTGCTGTCTCTTGGTATCAGGAGGGGAATGTTGCACAGAACTGTCCGCGTTACCCAGCACGGGTCATGCTTTGCTGGACTCCACTGGAATACAACAGCTGCTGATCCGTAGGAGGTCAGCCCAGAAGATCTTGTATGGTCCCTTCTAGTTTTATGAGTCTGCAAAAAGTGGGTAACAAACAACACTGTGAGGACTTCAGAGATGCTAGGTTCACCTAAATGGCTTGTCCAATCCATGAGGGGAAAGGCAAATAATAAGGCTATCTGCAGTTTTGCTTGCCTATTTAAAATTGCTGGTTTTGCTTCCCTTCCGATTTCAGGTGAAATATTGGCTGCATAATATAACCAACATATCTGCGATGAGGAGAGTGCAAGGTAAGAAAAATAGCTTATTAGTTTCCAAGGGGAAAACACAAAACAAGTCTATATACCCAGTGTTGCTCTAAATTATTTATAGCACCTATTAGTAGAGCAGAGGAAGCTTTGTAAAGTGCAAATGAGCCAATTGATATGATTTTTATATGTGAAAGAAAATACCTAGAAGAGTAGTCAAATTCTAAATTTAAACAGTTTATAGTCAGGGTAGTAAAAGAGTTTGCACCAGCCTCTCTAAGCAGATTTTTTAATCTTTATTTTTAAACAAACTTGGAGTAAAACATCTTTCAGAAGGTTTCTTTTTGTCCATTGCTCATGTTGCTTATAGACAGTGCCAGTTTATTGCTTTGAGTAGTCAATAGCACAGATAGTTAGAAAGCCCAGCTGACGTGCAGAGGACACCTTACCATGTTCTTCACACGGTTAGTCCTGGGTTGTGTGAAAGCTCAGATCTCATCACTGAACTATTTAATAAAGCAGTGACCTTATCGGTGGTGTACATTTAGACGAAAAGTTCAAAATTAAAGTATCTACAAAGGTAAGCAGAAAATGGTTACTCCAGTTTACACACTGAATTCTCCAGCGGTTTCTATGTGCAGCAGTGATATTGCAGATGGGTAATAATTTCTACATTTCTTCTTTCGAGATTCTAATAAAGCCAAGGTTGAAAAACAGTGCTCAAAGTGAAGAAAGTATTTGTGAAATCTATTTGGCTTTATTGAAGTCAAACGCATCCCTTACATTCTTGAAAGAAACTAGTTCAGATAGAGGGAATTGTAGCAAAATAAAAAAATGTATATTTAAGCCGCAGGTGCTTGGTGAAAAACGCTGATGTAATACTGTATTTCAGTGATTCTGAATACCTTTTCTTACCCATCCTTTACTGTGAGAGAAGAGAGAAAACATGTCTGGGTAAACAGTGCTCAAATTTTTTTGTGGATGAGTGATGCTTTCTCAATGAACCACAGACATGAACAGAAATTTAAGAACAAAGCCGTGGGATGGAGACTAACTGGAATAAGACTTTGACAAAATGAAGTCAGTCCTGACATTAGTTACTAGACTAGAAATGTCAAGTCCATTTTGTCTGAGTTATATCAAGCTTGAATTTCATTTAACCAGGCAGAGCTCTTCTCACCTCTGTTTTCAATCAGACTAATGCATAGTAATTGCTACTGTTATTATGCTTATCCACTAAAAAATATGTAACTTGAATCAGGCTCCAGTAGAACTGCAGATTGATGATAAAAATACTGGGCACATTTAGGCAGTTTAATTGCAGAAAAGTAATGGATTATAGATTATAAAATAAAATCGGACTCTCAGCATGTGAAGGGTTTTTTTTAATGCTTAATTTATTACTTCTTGATGTTCAAGCAGAAGGCATAGTAATTTCCCTATAAACACGCTGATCAATATTTAGATAAAGCACCAAATACAGTTTTATCAAACTTTATAGGGCTATAAAATGGGTTTGAATAAAAAGTTAAGAAATGAAAATAGTAAACAAGAACTGTCACAATAATTACTTACAGGCTGAGGACTGCTTCCTTCCATACTCCCTAAACTAATAAAAGACACTTTTACAGGGAATACAGAGTAGGGTTCGTATTGATTCATCTACTGCTATTTTCATTTGTCATTACAATTAAGGCTTTTGGATAAGCCAGCTCTGCTTTAAATAACATGAAATGGTGATAAGTCCCAGAAGATTGATTTCCTGGAAGTGGTTTACCTAAGCCTTTGCCTGATCGATCTGCCCACAGGTCTGCCAGTGGCTCTCTGCGGTTCTTCCAGCCCAGGGCTCTTCTCATAGATGAGCTGAGATCTATCCAAGACCTGGGTCCCTTCGAATTCTGCTTATAGTGCTTTCACCAGAAAGGAGGGACTCTGGGAAGAAGCCAAGAAAGCAGAGGCACCCTCTAACTAGTGAAATAACTTGTTTTCTGGATCCTCCCCAACCAACTCAGATTTAAGGCAATCTGTTGCTCTGAAAAATCAAAGCTCCCGTTTTTCTGCCAGGACAGGGAATTGACTGCAACAGATATGCCGAGAAGTAAATGGTGCAGGCTTTTCCTTTCTAGGTTTTACTCTATAGGCTTTACCACCTGAAAACAATTTTTGCACCTGCTTGAAGGAGTTCTGCCTTTGTATGAAACATAATCCAAATATTTAAAGTCATAGGAGACATCCCAAATCTTGTCTAGCGCTGCCTGCTGCTTTACGGACTTTGCTTTCTTACCATGCAACTGCATGTGTGATTAAATTCTCTCTCCTTATGTTGACAGCTTTGTTCTTGTTCTCTGATAAATTTTTCCTTCCCCCAAGATCCCTGTCAAGAACTTTCCTCCTTCCAAGTGATTCTCTTCAAAAAGGAGGGAATAATATTTGGCACAGCTGACTTCAAGGAACTTTATTTGATATTTAGAAAGGGATTCAGAAAATGACCATTAACCTTTGGAAGTTTTAAACCTTTGACATTTGAAGTCGGATTGTACTGGCCTAAGAAGCAAACCAAATCTTAGGGGCAGCTAGGTAATGCAAGGCAAATCACAGACGCAGGGTA
Source organism: Elanus axillaris (assembly GCA_026212715.1). Taxonomy (NCBI): domain Eukaryota; kingdom Metazoa; phylum Chordata; class Aves; order Accipitriformes; family Accipitridae; genus Elanus; species Elanus axillaris. The sequence goes on from JANZLQ010000065.1 coordinate 3,921,111, forward strand.
AGACTGATAGAGGAGTCAGCATAGGCTTAAAAGCAGGCTACACGGTGTTGATAAAGCAATTGCTGAATTATCAATTTGTCCTCAGCAGTTACTTTTAAATCAAATCTTTTAAGTAAGATGGGGTCAAATTCTAATCCTTCCCCCTCAAATCTGAGCAATTCCCATTGAAATCACCTCTCCCCGTATCTGGCAGAATTTGGCACTTCCTTTTCAAGTGAAGCTGGGAATCCTACTTTACTGAAGGCAAGGATTCCTATTTAGAAAATAGGAATCTTTATCTTCCTTTCAACCACTAATAGCTATAGGTACCTCTCCCTGATCTACCAGAGCACAGCATGAAATCATTACCTGTGTTAATACTGCTGTTTTTAAGCCTACCAGCATTTCAGTAGCAAGGTCTAAACCATCCAGACTTAGGAGATATTTTTATTATATTTATTCTATGCAAAAATATACATACTTCATTGTAATCCAGGAATATTGCCCTCCCTCTTTTAAGTATCATATATATATATATATATATACACATACATATATACGCATGTATAAAATAAGCATAAATTGAAATACGTGCACATGCACACTTCTTTCTATTTCTTAGTTTATCTTTCATCATTGAAATAATTTCAAAACACTGCTAGTCTTGACTCAAGTTTGTCTTCACTTCTCTGGGTATCATCTGCTTCATTTGTGTTCATCAGTTTTCATTTTATATAGATGGATATTCAATTTAAATGACTGACATCTATCTATGTCCTCACTGTAGTGCTTGACTAGCACAGATTGCACCACTGATAATATCTGCACATAGAATATTAAGTATGAAGAAACAAAGGAAACAGCAACTACATGAATCAGAGAAAATATACCCACAAAATGATAGCACCATAAAGTGAGTTTAAAAGGAATCATAACTCCACAACAAATGCAAAACTAATAGGGGCCATTTTAAAATGGGCATGAGAGTGAAAAACAAATAAACAAACAAGCCACATAAAGTATCAGCCTGTCTGCAGAGGGAATTCAAGCACTGCAGGAAGGTAGAATAATTTGAAAAGAAATGACAGACTCAAATTATAGAAATGTGGCAGCATTTCTTGGGAAGAGGCAAGACAAACAATGCCTGTTTGTGGCGCATAATTTCACACATGCATACAACCCGTCCTGGGGCTGCAGTCAGAAATATGTTGCCGTGACCACCTGTGAAACTGTCTTTGTCGTGGGAATCCTGACCCCGTCACCCCAGTATGCAGGTGTGTGTGGACTTAAAGGGGAGGAGAGAAAATAAAACCCACCTTTCCTTTCAGGGTGATACCAGCTGTACCTGCTCCTAGCTGGAAACTAGTCCTGCTGCGTCATGGTTCTGCACGGAGGCATTGTTGGATTTCAGGATCGCTGCTTCGGAGGTGCAACGCAAACAATAAATGAAAGAAAAAATAAAGAGAACAAAATGAGATTATGTTGTAGCATGCTCATCACATAAATGACTGAAGACATGTGAGATGCTTAAAGAGAAATGTACCAAGCATTACAAATGCTCCAGCACTCCCAGTGTGCTCCATAACCAATATCACAAACAGTGTTGGCAAAAGCGATCGTAACAGTCCTCTTCCAGGGCCTTAGGTGCTACAAAAATCACCTAAGAAAGCCCACCTCTTACCAAAAAAAGGGCTTTGGTAATTTTCTTCTTCCTGTAGCTGAGACTCATACAGCACTTAACAGTACGGATTTTTCCATTTACAACATCTGCAGCAAAAGCACAGTTAAATCAACAAACTGATTTTCACAGCTATTGTTCCTTCTTATTTCATTTACTTGGTGGTTTTCACACTTGTATTTCAAGAACTACAAGATGAAAGAAATTGCAGTCATACAATGAATGTTTGAGCTGGACATTAGTAAGTAGTAGTATTATGTTCATACATCTTTGACATGTCTCAGTGTTACTGCAATCGTAGAGACAAATGCTGGCTTTTCCTGCAGTAATAAGCCAATCATGGATCTTTGACTTAATAATGAAAACACCATGCAATAGGAAAATTACTAGCATTTTCCATAAAAATGTATGGAAACAAGAAAACCACATGCCATCTATCACTGGCTTTTTAGAATGAATAGCTCTATTCAACGTATTTTTACTGTGGTTCTACTAAACTTAAAACATCCAAACACTTCTTAATTATTTTCATCTTTACATTGCTTGATGTATATTAGGGATGCAGTGTGTGGTTTGCTGGAAATTCAGCTTCTGCGAAACAAGTCCCTCTGGAGCTCAGCTCGCAAGGTTCATTGTAATGGTGTTGATTCATGCCATTCCTCCTGTTAATGATATTGTACATAGCAAGGCTTTGAAATCGCTGAATGACATTCCTAGGTGGGAAATCATGCCACCAGTCCGGTGGGGAATTCGCAGTACACCGTGCTCAGGAACCAAAGCAGTTGCTGAAACCATATGGTAATGTTCAGAACTAGAGCACAGTATAGTTTTGTTCAGAGCTCAAACACAATGTGGTAGCATTTCTGAGATGAGGCTTAAAGGTAGAGCTGGGAAAATGATGAGTTTTCTTAGATTTTTGTTTGTTTGTTTGGTTTGTTTCTTTGTTGTTTCTGGGGGTGAACTAGAAATCCCGTTCATTTTCTTTTGTTTGGTTTCGGTTCAGGTTGAAGCATTAAATTAAATTGAATTAAATTCCTTTTTTTCTGAGGGAGGATCTAGCAAAACAAAAAACTGGACAAAATTACTTGGCAGGGGGGTAGAGGATAAAACTGAATACATATGGGTGGTTTTTTCGGCAAATATTTTAGTTTGAAAAAAATCTAAGCAGCACCATTCACAGACTAGAAGAAGACCACTGAAAGCACATTCGTCTCTGTGAGAAACCCTCCAGAGGAGAGTTTGGATGTGCTCCCAAAAGAGCATATCTATTTTTATCCAAACATCACAGCCTTGAAAGAATACTAGAAAAAGGAGGGAAAGACTACAAATGTCTTCCAGATTAATTCCAGGTATTGATACCAGGGCTAGAAGTATAAACCAAAACCTATTCTTCTGAGGCCAATAAAATTTATTTAGGCTCAAGGCTGTGGGTCAAGACCTTCATTTAACCCTAAAAGCTGCTGTAGTTCTTTAAATATTTTACCTAGACTTTACTTTCACCGTTCCAACTCCATGGCTGTCCCTGAGGATTCCTGCCTGGTGACAATGCCAGGAGATTGAACTCACCTGTGTTTGGGTGACTCTTTAGGATCTTTGGTGAAGCTCCAGATTTCCCTAGCAAAATGTGAAACATTTTGACAGAAAAGTTTGTCTTCAGGTTAACGGAAATGAAACCTTTAAATTTCTCTTCCCCAGCTTTCTGTAGCTCTTCTTCTCCGTGTCTTTGTCTCCCTCAAAGCTTCCAAATTTCTGTCGTTCCTAACCTATGAGTCCCCTTCTTCCTACCTCTTCCATAGCTTTCACGTTTGCCTTTTTGTTACTTCCACATCACTACATTTTTGCACAAAAGGAAGTACAACACACACCCCCCCCTCATTTTTTATTATTGTTTTCAGGCTGTTTCTTAGCTTTCAGGGGTTCGCCACTGCTGAGCAGCGTTGCCAGCCTGGAAGGAAGAGACCTGTAGGGTTGGTGCGGCCGAGGGGACGAGGCCGTGGGCAGAGATGAGATTTAAAATTGTGATTTCACAGAGACCCTTGTGAAGGACAAAAGACTCGATTAGAAGCAGCAAAGCTCAACTGCGTGAATGCAGTGTGGGCATGAGGGCAATGGGGCACAACTGAGACCCCCTAAGGTGGATTCAGCTCCAGCAGGAGGGGAGCCAGGCCAGCGGATCACAAGTCCGCTCTCCAGGCAGATCAGCACAGGCGTGTCAGGAATACGCTCAGGCGATTGTGGGCTAAACCTCCTCAACACTTCCATTGTATTCATACTGGTTAAAGTAATCTATAAATGCACAAAAATCATCTGCCTCACTGTCTCATCCTGTAGAACTGATGGAATGAACAGACAAGTTTTTAATTTCACATTTACCTGGACGAAGAAGAGAATAGAACAGTGAAAAGAAAAAGCAGCCTTTAATCTTATTTCCTCATTTCTGAGTTGGCATCGGGGAAAGAAAGAAAGAAGCTGAATGATCTCTGTAATCCAACTGCAGAAAGTATCATCAAGATGGTAAATTTTAGTGACAGACAAGAGGGCGTTGAAAGGAAAGAAGCTTAACTACCAGGATGATAAATACCTTTTAAAATATACCTTTAAAAATATAAGAAAAATAGACAGAGGGAATGTAAAAGAAAAGCTGTGGGTGTGGAGATATTTCTTTTAAAATTCATTTAATAAAAACATTCCCTGTAGCTTGCTTGTTACACTTAGTTCCACTTTCCATTCTATTTGCAAAACTCAAACTCGTCAGAAAGCTGAAGGGGAAAGAAGCATTTATAAATTAGTGTATGTCTCCAAATGATTAATGTAGCAGTCATGTTCTTTCTCATCAGTTCAAGACCACTTGCACATCTATAGAAATCGGGCATGAGGTGTGCTGAAGCATATTAAAATCACTTCTTCTCCTACTTTTGTACTGAATAATCATTGCTGCTCTTACTTTTGTACCACTTAAACGAGAAAGAAGGCAATTTAGCTACTATCACATACAGCCTGAGGCAAATGTGTCATATAAGCTTCACTTAGAAAGATATTTTAAGATATTTATTTATTTTCTTTTAATACAGCTTAAAGACAGCATGTAGGAAAATGCACTGTTTTCTACATTTTTTGCCTGACTACCCTTGACTATTCTCTCTCTATCCAAGATAGGTAGTACATTATCTATCTAAGAATCAAGGAGCTGGAGGTGGAAAATTCCTGTTAGATCATACAGCTTATCTCTCTCTAAAAGCAGGATAATTTCTTACAGAATAGAACCTGGTTTTGAGATGTTGCACAAAAGTCGAGTCAACTTTCTTGCCTCTTTCAGTTCATCCTACCAGCCCGAATCTCAACTCCTCCGCAGTATTTCTCACCAGAGGAACACCCTTGACTGCCTAGCAGCTTCTACCAGCTTCAGTTTGGTTATCTTCCCTTTGACATAGAAAGAGCTAGGAATGGTTTATTTTGCAAACAGCGGGGCTGGTATTACTGCCTGTAGCTCTTTGCTTTCACTCGTGCTGCCAGAGTCCAGCTCTGCCCGAGGTGAAAGACAGTCGGGGATTTAACGAACCGAAGTCGTTTGGCTTGACCTACAGAACGGATCACTCCAACAGGCTGTCCTAACGCCTGAGCAGAGGGGCAACAACGGCACGGAATCACACAGCACCCGGGGCTGGAGGTGACCCAGCGCGATGCCCTGCTCCGGGCAGGGTCAGCTGGAGTGGGCTGCTCGGGACCGTTTCCAGCCGGTGTTTGGATATCTCCAAGGATGGAGCCTTTCACAGCCTCTCTGGGAAACCTCTTCAAGTGCTTAACCACCCTCAGAGCAAAAAATTTTCTGCTAATCTTTAAACGAAATTCCCTGCGTTGCAGTTTGCGCCCACTGACTCTTGTCTTGTCCCCAGGCACCACCGAAAAGAGCCTGGTGCCATCTTCTTTACTCTGCCCCATCGGGCACGTGTCCCCAGCTCCATTTAGCAGCAGTCCCACATTTCCCCTCGTCTTCCTTTTGCTCCTGATAGACCTGCAGAGGCCCTCCATGTAGCTCTCCATGTCCCTTGCCAGACTCAGCCAGAAATTTCAGCTCTGGTTTAACCAAAGGTAATTTGCCTGGTGGGATAACAGGCTGTGAAGATTCTGGGTAAACATGAAATGAGCAGGGTTCTTAAAACTCAGTGTTCTTCCCAAAGAGAAATTAAAACCAGCAACGGTTTTAACTGCGGTGTATTCTCGGCAGGAGGCTTGCTTGAGCTCTAATTAAAATTGGGACTTTTGTCCTCATAGTGCTATCAGAAATAGACCTATATCATGTATTGCCTGAGCTGAGGTCCATACAAGGTGTATAAAATAAGATAGACCAGAAGATAAAATGGTAGAAGAGTGAAGGAGTGAATGTCCTATTGAGGTTTTTTTTTCAGCATTTCTCAAAAAAAAAAAACCAAAACCAAAAAACCGCTTTCTGCAGTGGCGATATTTAAGGGTTGTGCTGCTGCATTAAAAGGAGTGCTAGTTCCAGAACAACTCCCTCTTTTAAGTGTAAAGAATGTTAAATAGAAGTAGTTCTTAGTCAAGAATGATTTTTTTTTCATTAATTTACTTCTGTTAATAATTCCTTTAAAAGCAGCAATGAGATATCTTGTCTACAATTTTCCTTTTTGCAATAACTGCTATTTTTAGGAAGGATATTTTGGGGAAGATTTTTTGCCTCAGTACCTTGAGAAAAAAAGACAATTTCAACAAAATAAGAGGATAAATGTATGTACAGATAATATATATTATGATATAAATATATTATGATATATATCTATATATATAATGATATATATCTATATCTTTCTCTATATATGTTATGATATATCTGATATACTCTTTCTCTTTCTGTATGTATATGCGCTACGTATGTATATATATCCTCACTGGATCTCCCAGTTCAAAATTAGAATTTCAGTTACCATTCTGCTTGCAGTTTTATGTAATAGTGATTTTTTTATTTTTGTGCCTGTTTATATTTTACCTGCTGGAGATGAATAATTTGGATAATTTTGATAGTAATCACCAAAGCCAAATCAATGATTTACAGCTGCTTACACGAGCAGAAATTTTGGCCCTCACACTGCAAAATCTTTAATCAAATGGAAAGGCTGACCCTCCGCAATTCTTAGTTCTGCTTACTTTTGTAGCTGTATCTGAACAGCGGGTGACAAAAGGGGATTTCTGGCAAACCTGTACAGACTGTGTCTGGATTTCTGCCTTTGGTGTCTCCATAATACTGTGGCTGGGTGAGAATAATTTCAAATTAGTTCTTAGAGTAACTAATAAGATTAATTGAAATATTTTCTGACACAAAAGAGTCAAGCATAAAACTCACCCCATTAAGAATGTAGCTACAGAGCGATGCTAGGCGAAGTGAATGGATCTGAAAAGAATTGCATGAATACTGCAAAGCAGTGTTTGTGAGCACATCAGTCACTTCAGTTTTCATGTTCTATTGTTATTCCCTTTTTCTGAACATTTAGGTGGGTAGGGTTTTGTGTTTGCTTGGGTGTCTGGAGTGTCTGACTCGGGTTTTTTGGTACTTCTAGCAATGCTAACAAGGATGACCATACATGCAAAGGATTATTCATTTTTGCTATTCATTAGTCTCCTGGCTGAGAAATGCCAATCATTGCACCTGTCAGTAACTGAGCCCATATAATGTGAGTCAGGGACTAATTAGGCATTATGAACAAGGAGCAAATGAAATGACCTGGTAAGCTACCTATCCATAGCTTAAATACCTCTGTCCACCCCTGGTTTTCCCAGTTTTTCTCCTTCGTTTGGGCTCATTTCTTTGCCTGTCTGTACAATCTTTACAAACACAAACCAAAACATTAATATTACTTTGCAAATATGCCCAAATGGAAGAGATCTTTTTGCAGACAAATAATATTTGCAAGGTAATTTGACTGTCTTTTTCTTCTATATGGGGTTTTAACTTTTTATACAAGTCATGTATAAACCGTAAGAATTAACTTAGGCATGGAGATTCATGTACAAGCTAGTAAATGGTTATGAGAGAAACAGCCTATGGATAGGGAGCATGAAAAATTGAAAAAGAGACGAGGAATTAAACTCTATTATTTCTCTTATTCCTTGGGAGCATGAGTTGCAGCTATGCTAATGGTTAGATCAGCAGCATTTAGAGGAGTAAAATGATAATGGATCCACATGGCTGCTATGATAACACTCAGCATACTGAATAATTACACAGACATTGGTAGCATGTTGAGCTTCCCAGTGAATGTAATTAATACGGTCAGCACCTCATTTACTCACTGAAGCACACCGAAAACCTAAATTTGGAACAAGGGCTCCTGTTTCTGCAAGGTTCTACTGCGAAAGTTGCGGTGATCACACAGCCACTCCAGAACAGAGGAGCAAAATGAGAGAAAAAGAATTACGCTGCAAAATCAGTGTTTAGGCAAAACACTTTCAAAACCCTTGTTCCATGAAGTGCGGGGCTTAATGCTTACAATCAAGGCTTATGCTTCCTTTTCACCTATCCAACAGCCCCATTGACTTAACTTAGTAATAGTTTGCAGCAGCCCTGAGAAGTAGCAGCAGTATGTGAATCATTGCAACGTTTAATGTGTGATAAAATACTCAAAGCCAGGGAGTAAATTTGGGTTGGGTTTTTTTGGGTGTGATGTCAAAAAGGTACATTTCCTTCTACGTGTGTTTTGTGCCAGGATCCGCGTACAGCCGAGGCCAAATTCAGCCCTGGCGATGAACTGTACTCATCGGAGGTCTTTCTTTGGACAAAGAACTCCATGGCTCTGGATCTGGTGTCTTCCCTGATCTGGGCTTTTCCTTTCCCATCCCTGGCAGCTCCCTGTCGGCACAGCCGGCTGCCTCCCGCCGGCACCCGCGGTCCGCAGGCAGCCTCTCCCACAGTCCTGGAGCAGCTCTCCTCCCTCAGCAACCTCCTGCCAATGGACATTCTTTATTAAACAGGCACCAGCTACAATTAGATGAAATAAACCAGCCTTTATTTCACACAAGGAATGGAAAATGGAGAGAAAATCAAAGTAACTAAATATAAGCAAAATAAATCATAACCAACACCTAGACAGCCTAGCTAGTTAGACTAAGCCTCATAATTGCAAGGTATTGATTGAGTAGGACAAAAGAACGTTGTATCTCCTTGATGTTTATGTGGCTACTTTCAATAGTCATTTGTCTGGCAGCTCAAAAGTCCTTTCAACAGAGTTGAGTAAGGTGTTTCTTTTCCTCTGATGGTTATTTCTTCCAGCTTTTCTCCCTCCTCTATCAATACCAGTATGGGCCGGTATGTTTACTTTCTTGTCCGATAATGCTCTCTTACAGCACCACAGACTTTAGATTGAAGCCGATATACTAAAACATATAATATTAATACATTAATTAATATTATAGTATATAAGAACATATTAATATGCTAATATATATAATACACTGTTAACATTTGAGTAACATTTATATCAGCATCAGGGTTCACGCACAGTTCACAGCAGCAGACAGGTCACCAGTGGTGCAAGGCAACTCGTCCCCTCCCCAGGGCTCTAGTAGGTGCAAATGTGGCTTTTATAGTGGAATGGTGTCAGCACATCTCTGAACAAAGCACAGGGAAAACCTCCTGAGGACACCTCACATTTTCTAAGTCTTAAGCTATATAGATTCTTAGATAGAGCGACATGTGCTGTGCTACCCTAGTAGTATTAGACATTCGGGGGTGAATAAACATGGATTCAATTCCTCTTCTGCAAATGTTCTTCTGCCTTGTCCCAGGGTGATGGTATTGTTGCGAAGCCCAGCCTGTGGAGCACACAACGGTACATACAGAACTCCAAAAAATGATGTAAAACCCCTTTATGAAAGGCTACATCGGAAAATGTACAAAGGGGATGATGGCAGCTCATGCTAAATGTTTTTTTAAGGTATATTTTTAAATGCTATCTTCCTATATCTTGCTATATCTTTAAATGCTATTTTTACTAAACAGCATAAGAAGTTTTGTTCATCGGTTATGTATTTTGGGAATGAGAAGTTTTAGATAATAGGCACCAGGAACCACCTCCCTGTGAAAGAAATTTGAACTATTATACACAAAATGAATGTATCAAAACTTCATTTATTAGCAACTAATTCAAGGAGAGCAGACCACAATCAAGATTATATTTTAATGTACCACTTACCTTCTATAGGATTACCTCTTGATTATTTGGATCAGTCAATCCTGGTGTACCATTTGGTGGTAATAAGCTTCATAGCATTTTTTTAATTAAGAAAAATAATCATTTCTGGTCCTTAATTTTAAATGCTATCTCTCAATAAATATCTCATCTATCTTACTCAGAACTAATATGTCACACAGTTTTGGATTCATACAAACATTGATTCTGAGTCGGGTACCATTTCCTACTTGAACGTTTAGTTCAGAGAAATCAGAGTAAATATCAGCACTTACAGTGAAGTTTCCTTCAAAATCCTCCCCACAGTTGTTTTGTTTTTGTTTTGTTTTTTTTTTTTTAATATACAACAAAGTGATTGCTTCTTACAGCAAACTGAGTTTAGCTTAAGTGGATACGCTGGAGTTGTACTCCAATTCCTATTCTCATTAAATCCTTTTTTTTTAGTTCTTTTTCCTGACCGCAACTTTAGCATCATTTGCTGATATTCAATTCAAGATCAAGCAGATAATCTAATCTGGAATATTTGGGGCAGAATACCAATTAGGTAAAAATAACATATCAGGAGGCTGCTTTCCAAATATCTTAAATTTTATTCCTATATAACACTGGTGTTAAAGTCTGGACTGTGTCATCGATGAAATTTTTAACCTGTTGTTACAAGGACGGGGTAGTTTTCACAAGAGACGAGGCAAACCGGCATGTGTGGTAGGTGACGACGATGGGAAAGGAGTTGTGAAGGCCGGTTTCGGTGTACAGTTTTAGGGTTGAGTATCCACACAGTATTTTCAGAGGTGGCAATGCACCTCATTTCCATTTATGTTAGTGACAGAGAGCAGATACAGAAGCTGTATGCCAGGACATAGTTGACCTCTTAGACCCACACCTAGGAAGGTATGAGGATATTTGGCACATCTTCACGTCTACCACCGAGGACCCGGCTCCAGAGGCTCTCCGCGTCTGCCTGCTGCATTCCCTTTCCCGCAGACCGCCCCGGTTCCCCCCCAGGATGAGTCTCGCTGCTCCATACAGGGACGACGCCGTGAGCCCTCTCTCCTGCAAGGCAGCGAGATGTCCCTGGGTCTCACCGCTGCTGGAGGCTGGGGTATAGGGGTTCCAATCATTCCTGGCTTCCCTTTAGATTGAAACTTGACCACTGCTGAGCTAGAAATGCAAACGCCTAGCTCAGACTACTTGTTGGTTTCTCATTAGAGGAATAGCAGCTTCAAGGGTGACGGCATTTACTTTTGTTTAGTGCCTGTTTAGGTTATTTAAAACGTGTGAATATTCTATTAACACGGTAGTTCCGAGTCATTAATGACTCCGTGTACTTAAAGGCTGGTGGCAAAGCTGAAGGTGATAATTCAAGGAGGTCATTAACACACTGGAAAAAACCAGGCCAACACTGTGTGAAACACCTTATCGTTCCCAATTTTTTACAAGATAGAGATTACATTTATAAAAATATATCCTTGCAATATTTTTACTCCTCTCTTAATTTATTTACATTTTGTTTGTTAATAGTAGAATTAATTGACCAATTGAAAAGCATTTTTAATAGCCAGTATATTGCACTCAGCTGCATGTGTATGCACAAATGTTCTTCATTTGTCTTCTTTTTTTTTTCCTCAGCAGGAAAACTAACTTTTCATCACATATGGGATCCATCAATATGAAATATTTTCATAAAGAATAGAGAAAATTCTAGTTTTACAATGCTATAAATAAGAGGTAACTTCACTGAATTCAGTGGCTACATTGGTGTAATATGTCAAAGAAAAGCATGACTTCAGGAGTCTTGGTGTTCTGGCCAGAAATCCTGAGCTAGATCATCACTTCAGCAGTACTGATTTATAGCATTTGAGGCTCTGACCCTGTATTTAATCAGCCACATTACCACAAGGAATAAGTAAAAGCAAAATGTCAGCCAACAAGTGTAAAGGTAACTAACTACCTCCGATTCGTATAGTTCTCTGAAGAACTCTGAAAACAGAGAAAGCTTCAGTGTTACTTACTGCAGCAATACAGTGTAGAAATACCCCAGCTGCTAAATGGGTGAGCTTGAAAAAAATGCACTGCAATGGTGTATTTTGGCTGTATGGTGTGTGTGGAGCAGACAACTCTGGCAACTAGTGTAGGCTTTGTTCTCTCCGACTCCTGCCACGATAGCAAAGTCCACCAAGATTTGGAGATGAAGCAGTAGAAAGCTGATGCTCATGTTTCTTCTGATATTACCCCACATCATTAAAACATTACAGATAAGGAAGTTGAGAACAAAATGAGTTTGAAATAGCTTGGAAGTCAGAGGATATTTGGCCACATTCAGGCTTAGATGTTAACTTAAGTGATTTTTAATGAACCATAAATGCTATTTTTAATTTGCATCTTTTAATTACACTCAGTGAATTTCCTCTGTGGATTCATGAGGGGGGGGAGTGGAAACAGAGGGCTATTTTTTATTGATTGAAGTGCTGTGTTTGCTCCTCATGCTGGGTAGAAACCCATCAGAAACAGCCTGGCCAGAAAAGACAACTCTGCTTCCTTTGCCTGCATGTATAACACAGACTGTCTTCTCATTACAGTTGAAATAGGAACACACTTCCGTTTGACTTCATCTAGCTTTATCTTTCATCTAGGAGAGTCTGGTATTTTTTTTCACCTGCTTCATCTAACGACCTTGATGATCAGATTTTTATTCACTTCACAGAATCACAGAAGCACCAAAGAAGATGCTTGTCAAGATCACCCAGTCCAAACCCCCTGCTCAAAGGAAGTTCAACTACAGCAGGTTGCTCAGGACCATGTCCAGTTGGGTCTTGAATCCCTAAGAATGGAGATTATGCAACCTACTCCAGTGCTGACAACCTTTACAGTAAATTAAAGTGGTTTATTATGCTTAAATGGATTTTCCTGTTTCTGTTTGTGCCCGCTGCCTCTTGTCACTGGGCACCACTGAGGAGAGTCTGGCTCTGCCCCGTTTACCCCACCAGGTATTTACACGCACCAACAA
>JANZLQ010000065.1:3934223-3959273 GCA_026212715.1 Elanus axillaris
CAACGCAGCCCAGAAGCTGTTGGCCGCCTTTGCCATGAGGGTTTGCTGCTGGCTCACGGCCAACTTGCTGCCCACCAGGTCAGCCACGTCCTTTTCTGAAAGCTGCTTTCCAGCTGGTCAGCCCCCAGCTTCTCCTGGGGCCTGGGGTTATTCCTTCCCAGGTGTAGTCCTTTACAATTCCCATTGAGGGACTTGATTAGGTTCCTCTCTGCCCGTTTCTTCAGCCCATTGGGGTCCCCCTAAATGGCAGCACAGTGATAGGTACGTACTGCTGACTGGAATTCTTTCCAGTCAATCCAACTCAAAGTGATTTTGCCCGGTCATTATTTACTATGTATCCCCTCAGGCCTTGCTCTTTGGGAACTTCAGCAAAATGATTCTATATTTATTTACTTGTTTTGTGGATCAATGGTGAAAATATTGAGCCACACGGAGAAAGATTTCTGGAAATATGGACAGCAGAGAGTTTTAAGATGTATGATAACTCATGTGGACAAGTGTTTTATTTTTTGTCCTTTCCTTTCACACCCACTTTAGAAGAGAGGGCAGTTTTAACTTCTGGATGGGCAGAGATTCAAAAAGGAAAAAGAAATAATGTTAATATGATTGTTGCTCTTTTTTTTTTTTCTCCCTGTCAGTATAACCTACAGCCTCCTGCCTTCCTGATCTTTGCCTCCACCTTAATCCCCAGCAGTGAAAGGTAAAGATGAACCAGCATCTCTTTGCTGTCATTACATCTTCCAAGATCTGATTGTTCAGTTCTGGGAAACTGTGTAGCATGAACAAGTTGAAACTGCAGTTACATTACTCTGGTACTTTTTTTAAATAGCTGACACTGTCTCAGTTACTAGGTGATCTGGATATAACACTTAAATAATTTCTTTTTTCTTCATGGCTTCTGTTAACTTCTTTCCTCATTAGCTCTAGCTATTTTGTGCTGCATTTTCCTCCCTAAGACAATTCTCCCTTGTCTCTGGAGAGCATATGGGAATGGCAGAAAGGCTTTACACATGGTGCAGGACTGTTTGCACTTTAAATGGTAGGTCCTTTTTTTTTTTTTTTTTCCAGACTGTATTTGGTAGGGATGCCAAATTAAGTTCTTCTCATAACACTTAGAAAATTTCCCTGTTAGAACACTATAGTCAGTAATTTTTCCTTATATTTAGGATCAAAGCACAGTATATAAAGTTCAGAAAGGGGATTCAAGGTCACTTCACTTGACAAGTGAGTTCTTGTATTTTGTTTGACTGTGCAGAGTAGAACTCTAAATTGTACTGCTTAAAACAGATAAATAAATCCTGCTGAGGTTTCTCTAAAACTGTACTTAATAAAATTTCCTTTAAAACAGGGACATTGCCTGACAGAAAAACTTGCCTATCTTTCTTTTATCAATATGTGTGACCAGTTTTCTATTTACTTCCAAAGTACATCATTTTACATGTGCATGTGTCTGTCTGTCTGTGTGCTTTTTTTATATGTGCATATGTATTTGTATACATATGTATGTATACAAATACAACCTAGTTGGCTTCTCAGACATCACATTTTAGTATTTGAAGTGGTTTTTGTTGATGTGGTTGGCCATGGAATAGATGCTGGTCATTAATCCTACTAGACCCTGAGAAGCTTTGTATGTCCAAGAAGCTCTGGCTTGAACTTTTCACAGTTGCTTTTGTTTTGTGCAGTGTGTCTTAACTTAAAATTCAGCTAGTTAATCTGTGTTTCTTTACCGTGCTTCACATCCCTGTCAATGAAGATACGGGGTCATGACCTATTCAAGGCACCTGAAATCTAAGATCAAAGACTCATCTTTTTCATCCTCATGGGATGGTCCTAACCACTACTCATCACTCATGTCCATCCTCCTTTCTCTCAGCAGCCCGGAGATTTCCAAGGTCCTTGCCACATGCTGATACAATTGCAAATATAGTGTTAAAAATTTCTGCCTCAGATCTGGTCTACAGCTCGCGGATTAAGACACTGCTCAGAAAGATATGCTGCTTCTTTTCCTGGCTAAGGTGGAAGAATAATGTATGAAGTGGGTTAGGATCTAGGAGGGTAGGGCTAGTAGCATCTCCACTTCCAGCATTCACATTTTAAAGGAGAAGAGCAAGCTCTGCCCAGTTCATTATGAGAAGAGCAGATTAGCCTACTTACTGAAGAAGGTTGAAACATGCAAATGCGAAAGGGCTCTTCTTTCAGCCTGGAATAAGGTGACTTAAAGGCAGAATTTTTTACGTACTCAGGTGTGTATTCTCTTGAATCACCAACTACACAGGTGACATTTCTTGGATCGCATTCTTGGATACTTAATCTTTTATTGAAAACCTAGTAGCTCAACAAATGCCTTGTTGCATTCCAGATTTCACCCTCAGTTTTTAAGAAAACTGTTCCTATCAGATGTTTAGATTATAGGAAATTTAACCTAAAATGCTTACAGTTTTTAGCAAGAAAAACTTATCATCTTTGCACAATTTTTTTAAAGGGGAACGGTTATAATTTCGATCTAATATTATCATGTCATGGTTAATTTTAACCTAACACAATGACCTCTGTGCCTGTGAATAGAATCAGATGCTGTTTTCAACAGCCTTTTGCAGTAAAACAATTACATATAAGTGTTCTGGGTGAGAATGTAGAAATCAAATAGACGAATATACTAGCAATTCAAGTACATGTTAGAATATACTTTTGATTTTTAAATCAGAGAATAAAAAGACTATATAAAACCAACACAAGGTAGTGTAAAATGGAGTGGGTTTTCTCATTTTTTCTGGATTTGATTTTTTATTTTACCTCTCTATACACTATAAATCATTCTACTTACGATATTCATACCTTGGACATAAATGGGCACTACATTTGAAAGACAGACAATTCCCTTTCTGATCTATTCACTGGCCAGTTTACTGATTCAAAGGCAAACTTAGTACTCTCAAACAATTTCAGACTTTTCCTATTAAATAATTTGTCACAGTGGTTGCACTGATTCTAAACACAGCTTCTTTTATTTTTTATATATACGTATATATATATATATATATTTCACAGCTGGGCAGCAGGGCAACGTAACTTTTATAACACATCCTTGGAAATGCTGAGCATTCTGGTTTCCAGAGGCCTAAGGGGCAGAGACGTTCTGCATTGCATGGGGCCGGGCTCTGCGCAGCCCAGTCGATTGCGCACGTAAGTACGACTGGTGGGTTTTGAGCCAGTGCAGCTGAAGTCGGCGAGCGAGGCCGTGACTCGGCTTCAGAGCGAGCAAGGCATCACCAAAGGGAGGTTCAGGGGGACTACGAGTCGGCTGCCTCGGTGGGAAACAGCGACAGCCGAAGCTGCCTCTGGGGCGAGGTGGGTTACGTGTTCAGGGACCGGGGTTTCGACTCGGGAGGTAAGCCAGAGCGGCAGATCCTCCGCCACTCCTCAGCTGAACTTCAGGCGGCTGTAAGCTCTGTGAAATCGCCTCCCGGTATGGCCCCGAGCTGAAGGGAGGCTGAGGGGTCCTGCCACGGCTTTGTCACACCCCGCTCGCTGGAACCACCAGACGTTTGCCCCATACAAGCTCTTGTACGTGGCACTGCCCACGTAGTTAGTTATTGTTCTCTATTCACTACCGAGCAGTTTGATCCGCATAAGTTACACAAGGCTGAACCCCGATGATGTGCACAATGTGTTGCTTTAAAAACACGGTATGTTGAGTGTTTAGCAGTGCAAACATACGGTACGGCGGTTATTGCCGGGCCATATGGGGGTGGGTAGATCTCTCTTCTCTGATTAGCAGCTGGTGCCAGGAACACATCTGTATGGTCTCGTCATCAGTGGGCACTGTCGGGTCTGGTTCTTTACACCTTTTTGAGCACTGCTAGCTTCTGTGCTTATTTTTCAGTTTAGATTGAGTACGAGAAGTTCACTGGAGATTTTCCAATTTCTAATTACTCAAGTTAATTGGAGGAATTTTAGATTTGTCTTAAGTGGCATTTTCTTACCATGGATAATAGCTTTGCTTTTTCCATCAAAGTTTAAAAAATCTAGCGCAAGACACAAGCAAGTCTCTGAGCTGTGACTACCTCCTGTTTATAATTATCAACAAAATAGAGAAAATCGCAGATTCTCTATTTCCTGCAGTGTTACTAAAGGAACATCACAATCTTTTAAAGAACATAAAGATCACAGAAATTTAAAGAAAAAAAAAATAGATAAGCCACCCAAATTCAGCATCTCCATGACAGCTTTTCACTCAAAAATAATTTTAAAATCTATGTTTTGTGTTGTGGTGAGACCATTTCATAAATGAACAATGCTTACAATGTTTTCCCAAAACTATTCTAAAGCGACTGTAGAGGTCTGTGATAACTTCTTTTCTACTTTTTTGAGTGAAGAACAAAAAAGTGACAAAAATAACACCTCCTCTGCTTTTACTGATTTCAAAACCCTTTATGTGCTTATTTGGCTACATATCTACTGTACATTGAACATTCCTGATACATTTGTTGCTTTGCACATCTTTTCGTCCTTATAATTAAACTAATTGGACAATTAATCAATGTCACCTGTAGCCCTGAATGGCAACTGACGTTAATGAAGGAGGTTGTTCACAGTCCAGGCTTGGCAGGGTAGGAAGAAAAGTCTATATTCTGCAGATGGACAGCCAATTAAAACTGTGGAGTTAGGGTGGCACAGATTGGAATAGAAATGAGCTTTGCGAAAAACGATCAGTTCCTGGTTGTCTTTTGAAAGGTACAATGCCACTTGCAACCTAGAAGTCACAAGGAAAAAAACCCCGCATATTTTGTTGCTTCACACACCATTGTAATTAGATTGCTGAGTCCATCAACCCTTTCCTAAATTTTAGAGAAATAGTCTTTCTGGTCAAAATATTAACAGTAGAGTAAAGCTTAAGAGACAAAGATTGTAGATCTGTGTTTCAACAGCTCCACTGCTGTGAGACGTTCTGGTTTTGGCAGTGAACATTATCAAGCTGTAATAACTGCCATTCCAGTTAATAAAACCTAAGTAAATCATATACTGCCTATAAAGGGCAAGCTGCAGGGACCAATTTACCTCTGTTGGTGAAAATTACATCTCCTATGCCAGTAGGGTGCCATCCTGTAGGAGCAGGGGGTGAAGAATTCATTGTCAGGGAATGGAAGACACCAACTGTTTTCATCTATTGCCTCTGTGAGGATTTACAGGGTGGCAGCAAAATATGAGAGTTGGGACATTCACCCCACCCAGGCCTACTTGTTTTTCAATGCACCATTTCTTTTGTCTGTATGTTTCTTCTATACTCTTTTTAGTATTTATATGGCCCAGCTCAAATGCTTCAGGCATCCATACCTTCGTCCCTGCTTTAGAAACAAGTACCCAGTCTCATCTTGCTTACCTGCCATCCCTGTCATTTGTCCTCAACCTGTTCCTGGTGTGTGCAGTAACATTAAAAGAACTAAAAAGAGGGATTTTGTATCTATTAAGGGCTTCGAACAAACATCCCTGTCTATCCAAGGAAAGGGTTAATGCACTGCTTCTGCAGAGAATAGTCCATAGTCTTCACCACCCACAGCTGCAGAGCCTGTGTAATCTGAAACCCTATTGCATTTGTGACATTTAATTTGCCATTTATACTAGATCATGCAGAAAGGGTCTGTGTAACCCACATTTGAGCCGAGACCCCGAGTTTCTCTGTGAATTTTTTCTAGGCTCTGAAGTAGCCTTTAAGAGAAGTGTTCTTTAAGATCTGTGAAAAATGAAATACAAAAAAAGAAAGGCAGAAGAGCATGCAGCTAAAATAATATAATTTCCTTTCTTAGCCTGAAGTAAATTTAAATTAAGAAGGATTAGTAAAATACATAAAATTAGGCCAGAGAGTGAAAATGAAGTGGGCTATCCCAGTTCAACACTGAGCAGAGCTTCCCGGAGTTACGGAAGATGGATTCTTTTTCTTCCTGGAAATCCTTGTTATAAATAGCGCTGAGCCATTAGGCACAAAATGCATAAAATTACCTTATCCCATATATTCATGGGTAATGGAGGGACTAGAGATCAAAAGTAGCTTCCTCTGCAGGTGAGAACTGACAGATTCCTCCTGGCTTCAGAGCATTTTTGCTGGTTTACATTTCCTGACAGTCCGGCTCCTACAACGTCCTGTCAGCGAGAGTTAAACAGAACCCAGGCAAAGCAAAGAATGTCTTTTAAGTTGCTGCTAAATTACAGGAAAAAAAAAAAAAAAGTACAGAAATGAGAAGCTTAAAGAAGAGGGCGATGGGAGTCGTATGTATATGCGAGATGAGGCTTCGCTTCGCAGAGTGTGTCGGCACTGCGGGACCAGGCCTGTTGGGGCAGGAAGGACTGCGGCCTCTGGGAGGCCCGGCAGGCAGTTGGATTTGGCCGGCTGGGAAGGCAGGAGCAGGAATAGCCTGGCAGATCTGGCATAAGCTCCTCACCAAAACACCACTGTGTCCTGTGAGGGGGTTTTAATAGAATCCATGGTCTGGAGTCAGGCATCTCTGTACCTGTCCTGGTTTGTAGAGTTAATTGTCTTCCTAGTAGCTGGTGTAGTGTTGTGGTTTGGGTTCTGTAGGAGAAGAATGTCGATAACACACCGAGGTTTTCAGTTGTTGCTCAGCAGTGTTTAGTCTAAAGTCAAGGGTTTTTCAGCTTCTCCTGCCCAGCCAGCGAGAAGGCTGGAGGGGCACAAGGAGTCGGCACAGGACACAGCCAGGGCAGCTGACCCCAACTGGCCAGAGGGGTATTCCAGACCATGGGACGTCATGCCCGGTATAGAAACTGGGGGCAGTTGGCCTGCAGGGGGGATCGCTGCTGGGGAACTAACTGGGCATTGGTTGGCGAGAGGTGAGCAATTGCATTGTGCGTCACTTGTTTTGCATAGTCCAATCCACTCATTACTATTACTGTCATTTTATTCTTGTTACTACTATCATTAGTAGTTTCTTCCTTTCTGTTCTATTCAACTGTTCTTATCGAAACCCACGAGTTTTACTTTTTTCCCCTATTCTCTCCCCCATCCCACTGTGGGGGGTGAGTGAGCGAAGCAGCTGTGTGGAGCTCAGTTGCTGGCTGGGGTTAAACCCCGACAGCATCCCTCCTGTGCATACCAGGAGCTGGGCACTTCAGACTGGCACCAAAAACGTGACAAAAGCATTGACCTGGGAAATAAGTATTGAGGGGTTGGATGGAGGAGACGCTGAGAGGCTTAAGTTTTATAGCTCCCAGAGCTTTGCTTAAAATTCACAAATGTGAGCTATTTATTGGACGTAGGCAGTAAACTCACCCAGAGGAGGAATGCAAGGAACTGGAGGAAAGAGGCAGGAGATTTGCGCTCTCGTTCGGAGTGGGAGTTTCAATGCAAATGTCTGACCTTGCGAGAGACGACACCAAGGATTCGTTTAACAGGGCGTTTCAGAGAGGTGGGCAAAGTGCAGCCGAATCCATTTCTCTTTGATTCAGCTACTTAAGTATTAAATGAGACAGCAAGTGGGTGGTGATAGTGAGCATGGTGATTAGGGTACTGAACACTCCTGTGGGCAACCCTGCTGCAATATGTAAGCATCTGGTACAAACTGCAACATTCTGGCAGCCTTTCTGTGGCTGTGGAAGAGTCAATTAACAGTTCTGAAGTTATAAATTGGGATTAGATGCCTAAATGGAAGGTACATGCCCAGGCTATTTTTTGGATCTAGTGTTTGGATACAACCTTTGACCTATGCCATAGGTACCTCTTTAAAATCACGGTAAGAAATACGTGTACTTGCACCTTTTATTTATGAAACGTAAGCAAAAAGCGAAGTTAACATAGGAAAAGGTACACTAAAAGGAGAAAAAAATGAGATGCAAAGCAAAGTGATACTCTCACCATAAGTCGAGTTTCATCCGATCTTGTACTGTGCATCCCAAAGGATAGTTAATGCCTTTGGTCTAATTCTTTGCCTTGAGGGAATGCCAGAAAGCTATTTGTGCAGGCATAAAAGAATCAAAAATCTTAATACAAATAGTTCATAGAGTCACTCCAAAGCATAAGTTTATTTCCATTGTACATGGGTTTTGATACATTCTGAACTCGGAGTTCAGATGTGCCCACTAAGCAAAACAAATTGTTTCTTAGGTCTGGAAAACATATTACAGCAGTTATTGTAAAACAGTTCATATCATATGCATTCTCAACAGTGCTCTGACTATTTGAGACTGAATTCTTTGTGTAACAATTGCAGTACTATTCAGCTCCAGGAGCAGAAATGTAAATCTAGTGCTAGCCCTGGAATTTTAGCTCTTTTGCCAAAGGTACCACATACTGTACTTTCAGCTTCACAACAACACAGTCAAAGGGGAACACCACATACTGAAATGTGAATAAATATAAAAAGTGACTGGTAGAAACCATTTTTTTTTTTTAGATTACAATTGAAGTGTATATTTTCCTTGATTCACTTTATACTATAATAACTTCTACTGGTTTTGTTACTTTATAAATCTATGATAAGAGACAGAGTGCTACAGAGAGCTTGCAAACCAAACTTTATCATTGCCACTAGACCTCTGCCCAAGCATAGCCACATGAAAACTAATGGACTTGCCTCTTGAAGGTGGATCTGCAGGATGATGTTTAAATCCAGACCATGCTTAACAAGTGAATAACTAGTAAGGATAGAAAGAAGGGTGTCAGAGAAAGGAACATACAGTCATACAGACAACAGCTACCTAGTTATGGTCAAAAATTTTTAGGTCTGATAAATGTAAATATGGATCAATACTCTTAGAAATGTGTTACAGTATGCATGAGATTTCTTACAGCATCTGAGCTGGACATCTGGCAGGGTTTGACTTAGCAAGTTTCTCCCTTCCCTTGTCTTCTAGGAGTTTTGCATTGGACTCCAGGTTTCTTGTGTGGTATTGTATTTGGTTTAGTCTCACACCGGATTACATTGTACCAAGCAACAAAGCGTAATAAGGGAAATGTATTGGTACATGGCAGCAGTTTGTCATATTCCATGTCACATCTTTGACTAATGTATATGAGGAGATGAGTCAAGATGGAAATAGGGAGGAAAAGGAGGATGAGGAAATATTCTGCTAATTCATGTAAGTTCTGTGTAACAGTTGAAAAAGATATTAATTCCATTTAAAGCTAAATTAAACATTACAGAACATCTGAAAATGTTGTCATTTTATTATAGAGCCATTTTACAGATCTCCATAAAAAAAGTGCTGTTCAGCTGTCTCAGAAGCACACCACTACAAATTTTCATCTTGAAAGCCCATCATTTCTGTGTAAATGTTTAGATTTGTCTTAGCCAGTTTTGGTCCTTGACAGTACTTTACAGTTTGATTTCCTTAATAGTACCTTTTGAGAAAATTTGCCAAAAGTGTTTAGAACATCCTACTAAAACATATTAATTGTTTCTCCTTCATCCTCTCTGCTGTAGTCA
The DNA here is from genome assembly GCA_026212715.1 of Elanus axillaris. NCBI lineage: Eukaryota > Metazoa > Chordata > Aves > Accipitriformes > Accipitridae > Elanus > Elanus axillaris. The sequence continues at coordinate 3,943,664 of JANZLQ010000065.1, forward strand.
CACTCTCAAATTCTAACAGAACAGTGAAGCACAAGCCTTTCTTCTTCCTCATGGAAGTCACTGTAGTTGTATGTTTAATTTTTACTCCTTGAGGCATTTCTTAAGTGTATTTTTTCTTGTCATTTCACACAGTTTTCACTCTGGAACTGAAGCTAGGTTATGGGAATAACAAATGACAAACATAACTCTTATAGCTATAGTAAAGCTGGGCAAAACATTTGCTCAATTCCAGATATTGTATAGAGCAGTTGACACTAAGACATTATATATTCTTGCCAGGAGCTCATCTATTTCATTCTGAAATTTCTTCAGAACTCTTAATTTAAGATTTTCCAGTCCTAGTGACTAGTCAGCATTTAATTTTCCAATTTGTTCCAGCACCTCCTTTTTGATACTCAGTTTCAGACAGTTCTTTTTATTCTGTGAAAATACAGGACTGCTGTTGCTACAGACTTGTATGTGCAGTGGCAAAAAAACCTAAAGAACTACAGGGGTGGCAGTGAGGACAGGGTTTTTTCTCCTGATGCTTCATTGGGTAGCTGGTTTGATTTTATTTTGCACAGTGAATGCTACTTTTTAGGTCTGTGCTTAGAAAACCGCAACTTTCTAAATCCCCTTTTTTCAAGATTAAATTAGCTTTCTATTTGCCTCATTTGAAACCATTTGTATGTATAGACAGCCAAAAAACTTTTGAGGGAGATAGATAGTTTATGAAAACCAGCAACTGGTACCAGAAGCAACTTCCACCACTTTATTCATCCAATAGTTTGGCATAAATAATGGAGATACATACTTTTAGAGAGGCTTGTTAACTCCTTCAAGAAGTGTCCCCACACTGCTCCAGTTGGTTATGTACAATTAACACTTTGCTTCCTGGGTCTTCATTTATCCTTTATTTAATATGGTTAAAATATTAGAAAGTTATACCAGGTCCAAATGTCAAGATATGTAGAAATATCAATTCTTGGAAACAGATTGTAGCATTTAATCAGTGTTGATCCTAATGCTGGCTAAGTCTGTGATTTGTTAAGGGGTTTCTAGTTGAATGTATTTTCATTATCATAATTCAATGCACAAGAGTTAGGGCCCAGATAATTAGAAGTGAAGAGCAGGGGATAAAATATAAAAACTGACATTTCCTCTGACAAGCAAATATTAGCTAAAAGTAAAGCAGAGAGTTTCTCCTGAAATTTAATTCTTTTACAAAAAGAAAAGAAAAACTAATGAACTGGGTCACCCTTACTATCTTTACTTATGACTCTTTGAATATATAGATTTTATAGCTAAGGTCAGAAAACACCCTATTCTAAATCTACTCTATATCAAACTAGCAGCCTGGTCTGGATTGCCATGAATGACTCATTTCAAGAGGATAGTTTAGAATAAAAAGGAAATTTAAAAGGAAGAAAGGGTTGCCTTCTTTACCCCTTCAGTGATACCATTGAATATATTATTTTCCTTCTCTGTCTGAGATGGTCAGGTTCTGCATAGACAGGGATCAAAGACACCATATACAAAAGGAGGAGAGATCAGTGAGGTGTTTAGTCTAGAAAACTCCATTTGTCATAATTCTCAGACTATTTATTTGATCAAAGAAGTTACAGAAACCAATCTGCAATGACCCTAAATGATCCTAAAAAGACCCTTTTCAAACCCTTTGTGATCTGAAGCATGACTGCAAGAGTGGGACAACAACAGTGTCCTCGTTAATGAAATCCTCCAAACACTGGGCAGCCATCCAGCAGTGCGTACCGATTTATGTCTATAGCAAACTATCCTGCTAATCACATCATGTTATTAGCCCAATTGTGCTCCTATGAGTAAATGAAAACCACTCTTTACTTCTTCCTTTTTTCTCTGAGTGGGTTCCAGCAGCCTGAAAAACTTCCTAATGCAAGGTCATGTTTTCATTACTTTTATTCAGTGTGTATATTAGGTGTCTAGAGAATTCTAAGGGACATTTTAGACTGCAGTCTCATCGGTTTCCTTATCTTCCCTCCCCCTGAACTCACTAAATCTTTATTTGAAAGAACCTGCTTGCAATGTAGACAGGGTGGAAGTACAGACACAAAAAACCCTGCAGAATTATAAAGAGAAATATATGGAGGATTAACTGCAGGGTTTTTTTGCCCTAATAAGGAAATATATATTCATTCATTGTCAAGAAAATTTGCAATCACATTCTTTTTGGATGTAAAGCTGCTTCTGGGATCTCTGTTGAAGGTAATAATTGGATGCACATTTTCCCATTTGAATCTGGTCAAAAAGCAACCTGTGGTTTGTCTGTCTTGTAAGGCAGAAACCTTACATTACTATCTTTGCTGGGAATACTGCAATACAAGAGTTAAATTGTCACTTTGGGATAGACCTCAATCCTGTAAACAATACAGAACAAATAAAATTGTTGCTTTTCTTGTGCCACTTCTCATTTTGGGAGCAATTGAAAGTAAATACTTAAAACTCTAAAAAGCCCTATTAAACTTTTTTTTTTTTTTTAAGTACTAATTACACAGCTAGAATCTTGCTAAGGAGATGGTCAGAGGAGAGGATGTCTACATCAGCAGGTAGGGCACGGTAGTGAAGGGTCTTCAAACATCATGCCCCATACACACTGACACTGGAAAAGTTACAAACATTTCAGGATTAGTCAATGTGAAAGGAACCGTGGCAAGAGCCATGGTCCTCAACTTTCCCCATTGAGAAGCAGGAGAGCTATGGCTCTGGGAAATCTGTAGCTTTGAAGAAAAATCTCACTATAGTTTCATATGTCTTTCAGATGTTTAGTCTTTTTTTTTTATTTTGTGGTATTGTGTAAAATGCAATATCAGCATGTACTATTTTTTTTCTCAGAGAAATTCCCACGATTTTCATGTCCCAGCTTAATATCTCAGAGCCACTTAGCTAGAAAATTAAACTGAAAAAGGATTAGAAAAGATTAGTCAGATGTATATATACAGAACTAGTATCAATACTAAGCTTTTCTTTTTGTTATGTGCCATGACTAGGTGATGAAAACCACAATTTTTTCATAGTGTTGTCCCTGCATGCTAAGGAAGACTGCAATCAATATTTTCCTATCTGTCATTATAAGAAAACAAATCATTCAAAGAATGTAATTAGCCTGTAATTATCAGGCGATAATGAATACCACTTCCAATATCTTACCTCCTTTCAAAGTTACAGTTATGCTGTGAGAGAAAATGAGTCAAGAAACAGCTTTCAGTGCTGTGCTGTCAAAATAGGTGACTGGGATTCTAAATAGTTTATGAAGTAGTTGTTGACGGGTAAAAATAATCTCTGTGCAGTGTCGACTTATCAGTTCATCAAAATGTCTCCATAAGCAGGGGAATGAAGAATATTAGTGATCAATTAATTACAAATCCAATAAGCAGAGGAGATGAAGGAAGCAGTTGTAGGGATTAATAAGGAATGAAAATACAGGTTTAGGTGATGAGAGTGTATGCCGGATCTTGGAAATGAGAAAATTCAAGGAAGGCTCTATCCTTTTGAAATCAGTCAGTATTTTGCATATACAGCATGTATTTATGCAGTGTAAATTATGGCCAGGGGAAGTAACTGAGGCCAGGAATTAATGGGATTTCAACACAATTTGACAGGTTTATCGATATGAAGAATATCCAATTATCCTTGTTAATGCTAACTAAAATTATGCGGAAGTGTTATTAAACCTCATGCTCGAAGCTTGAAGCCCACCTTTAATTATTTTTGATCAGGAGGAGACTTGTACAGCAGCAAATTAACCTTAAATTTCCCTACTTAGAGGTCTTTGAACTTTTCATTGCAACATCTTCTTGCAGGGCCCCTTTAAATCCTGGGTGAGTGGGATCTGAATTCTGATCCAGAGGGTGATTCTGATATTCCTGTTTCTTTCTACTGGTGCCTCATTACGGGTTTAGGATGAAGGCCTTGGGAAACCCTGTATGTGAGGATGGATTTTTAAAATTAGTATTAGATAAAATATGCCCTGGTGCTCTCATAAAGGCGGAGTGCCTTAATTACCTGGTACATGAATGGTATGCTTCACATTTTAACAGGTGTTGCCTGAGGTCTAGGCTTTTCACCAAAGTACCTAATAAGGAGGTAGCAAGTACCGTGATCTTATTATACCTGCTACTTCAAGCATTAGAATTAGCATCATTAATGATATTATTACTATTGCTACACAGCAGCCAATACAAACTGAAACTGAAGTGGTTTTACAAGCTAGAGAAGGACCTTCCTCCTAGCACCTGGTTTCCTATGTTCATTGTGTTCTAAAAAACACCAAAGTCTCTTTCCAGCTAATATTTTCTATGCTTAGCCTTATATTTGTGAATGCAGAGACATTTAGGCAAAAGCTATTAAACTGTCTTGGGAGAAAGCAAACGTGCATGTTTGGGAGAGCACACAATAAAAGTTCATTGTTAAAATGGCTGTTCCTCACAATCTGCAGTTTATCAAGGTCTCTGTGGGGAGGGTAACAACTCTGCTTTCAATTTTGATATCAGTTTTTTCTGCAGTCTTCTTACTGAATTTTACATGCAATCTTCTGATTTGTATTATTTCTTAACTTATGCGAAAATCAAGACAACAAAACACACACATTAGAATAGTTTAAAATATCCTTTCTACATGCACTGGAGCATACATTCCTGGTATTTTGAGTGTAAGTCACAATGCTGTTGGTAGCAGCTAATATTTACATAGCAACCTGGAAAGCGTTTGAATAGGATGACTTTTTCCAGAGGCACTAAGTAGAGAAGCACTTTCCTTCTTGCCATACCGCGTGTTCCACTCTATCGTGTTATTATCCCATTGCTGCAAAAAGCAGTTGCAGCTGGAGAGACCTTTTGGACTCGCTGCACTCCCAAAGGAGGAGCAGAAGTAATTAGGCTCTCTCTGCTCCCTGTGAAACCAGAGGCAATCTTCAGTGGCTGATGTAGTGTGACTCGACTTCATCCCCCGTGTGCAGCAGGACCTAGTAGGTCCAAATGAACTATAAATGATAGTGATAGGCAACAATTGGTACTCCCTTTATCAGTGCAATTACTTCTATGTGTGAAAATCTAAATTAGGAGCCAGACCCTGAATGGCAGCTCAGCTGTGCTAGAATCAGCACAGAAGAAGTAAAAAATGACTTCAAGCAGTTTGTGTTTCCTCCAGCTTCAGGGGCCATCCGTACCCTTGTTAGGCATCACAATCTGAGTTGTGTTCAATGAAATTTAGAAACGCAGTTTGATTTTTTGACAATGAATCATTTCAGCAAGCTTTTCAGCTATAATCTATGGACTAAGTGTTATCTCTGTGTACATAATGACTTTCTCTTCTGAATATTCACATTTTAAAAATAAGCCAAAGCTTGCCTATGGACAGTAACAAGTATAATAGAATGAATTTTCATTGACTGCTCACTGTGAATATGTCTTCTATCTTAGTGGTGTTAGATAATTTTCTCATAAGGCATTATGTGTCTGATTCACCCACAGATATAATGCCATCTCTGCAAATCATTTGTGGATGCAGTCAGGAAATATCTCTGATTAAAGCATTCACTCTATACCAGAGTAATTAAGAAGACATATCAGAAATTCACTGGGATCCCTTTGTGATGCTCCTAATATCATGCACCCCATTTTAAGACTGTGCTAACAGAAGGCACCAAACCTTATGTTTGCAGTATGTACAAAGGGCTGATAGCTCCAAAATGCTTGTAAATGCTTGAGAGAATAAGGAGTCAGAAATTAGTGTTGGGATGTCACATTGTTTTCTGTCTGTTGTACTCAGAAAGAGAAAAATGGAAATTCTCTTTCAGGGCTGAGAGTCTCAGGATGAGATTCTTTGCTCCAAAGGGGCAAGTAAACTCTGCTCCTGGGAAGAGCTAATGTGTGTGTTGTTGCATCATTTATCAGCCTTCTTCATCCCCAGAAAATGCGTTTGCCTTCTCTTCTGTTTAGTTGCCTGTTCCACCGCCTTCCACCATTGGGAAGCTGTGCTGGAGTGGAAGGATGGAAGGAGAGGAATCTCCTTTTGGAAGTGGAGCGGTAGCCAAGCCAGTACCTACTACACAATTTTGTAAGGAAAGGCATGGCTGCCCAGTGACCCCAGGCCTTGGGAAAGGGGCAGCTGGGGTGCCCGGCACAGCCTGTGTGAGGATGCTGTTGCTGCTCTACAACAACCATTGGGAGGAGGTTCATTCTCCCCAGTACTTTAGGTGCCTAGTGTTGGGATATGCTAATTCCTCTTTTATCATCTTCCAGTGCTGATGGAACAGCCCCAGAAACGTCAGGTGTCCTGACATTTGAGTGACGTCTGGATTGTTGAATCTTGGAATATTAACCCTTGCCATGATGTCCCCAAAAGAAATGGCTAAACAGAAATTTTTCTGCTATTAGAAGACACAGGACCATTACCTACAACTGGAAATGGAGAGAGATTCTAGCAGTATAGGGCTGTGCTACTATCAGATTGCTGGGAGCTGAATATTGATTCTATTTTCTTTCTGTCTTGATTTGTTTTTAAACTATCTTGTATGTCAGACAGTCACTAAGACAACATTTGCCTTAAGGAGTACAAGTGTGTGCAGCACAAACAAAATACCGGCATGTTTTGGACCTGTAAAATTATCCATCAGAAATACTAATTATAAATGATGTTAAAATTCTTGCTAAAGTGAATATGTACCTCTGCTTTCATAGCCTATTTTCATAGCCTATGGCTCTTGCATACAATATTCTCCATGATAGCAAAGACTCATTTCTCTTTCAAAATGTCTCCTCTTCTATATTTCTACTATAGCTGTGTCCAGATCATCCATCCCTAACAGTTTTAAAAAGCCAAGAGAAGTGCTACCAGCAAATCTAGTGAAAACTCATTTGCAAGGGAATGAGCTGTGTTCTGATACAGTTGCAGTGAAATGGCAGTTCAGATAGTGGATCTGGCTGTAATAATATTTTTCATAAAATCCAGTTATAAAACGAACACACATGTTGTCTGGACTATCTGAAACTTTGATCATGTATCATAACTATTAGATTAAAATATTTGCACAAAGATAACAAAGGAAATAAAACAACAGCACATTATAAAAGCTCCTTGCTTTGATGTTTTGAAATTTCTTTTACTGCTTAGTTTAAATGCCCTAAAATTCCTTATATCATCTTATAAGCATTTTGATTTTGAGACTTATTTTAATGTGAAAACACTTTGCAAAATCCTTCGGTATAGCAAAGTACAGATAAACTCATTCCTTTGCAAGGATTGAGAATTTCTTCTGCATGTATTTTTTTTCACTGTGAGACAAAGCAGCTCCAGATTTCCTTATGCAAATGTGTGAGAATTCACCCTTACCACTGATTGCAGAAAAAGATGTCTTTAATTAATAGAACTCAGCAAATTCTGCTAAGGAACACATCAGTGATGAAACTAGACTTTCATCCTTTCAAACTGTAATGGTGTGTAAAATTATTCATTTAATCTCTTAGTATTTATTTTTTCTTTTCTTTAGCTTATTAAAATTGAGAAGGAAAGCCAGTATTATTTTAAAAAGGATGGAACTAAATATTTTCATATCATGGTGTAACAAGTCACAGTTGCTCAGTCTGACAGATGAAAACCTGTCATCACTAATACTTTTATAAGGAAAAGCACAATATAGAATGATTCTGTATATTGCATGTGAAACACCTACTGCTCAATGTCTGGATGGGAAATAGGCCTTTTCTTTTATGTGCAATATCATTTTAAGGAACCTACTCAATCCAAGGTGCAAAATTCCTGTAACTTCTAACAGGAGTTTTGCCTATTTAAGAACTTAAAATTGCCCATTGAAGAACTTACCGTTTATTGAAAGACTCTTTCAAAGTACAATTCCTGTTAAGGCAGGCAGCACAATGCACCTCCCTGGAAATAAAAAAAAAATCAGAAATGTGCCAGTATGAAAGTCCAAAGAAACTGAAATTATTGTTTCTTCTGTCTGACTTCAATTACGTGTGGTTTCCTTTACCTCCCTCCTTGTGAATCACCCATGCCCTTAAATTCAACAGTAGAAACGATGAGGTAGGTTGGTCATTGTGCAGGATCAGAAAGAATCCCCTCCTGGTAGAGAGTTTATGAAGTGTAGCAATAGTTACCTTCTGTGGTCCGAACAGGCAAAGTGAGGCTGCCAGTGTGGAGAACGTATTTATAACTCTCCTGTGAGATACCACAGTGGGCCTGGAAAGCCAAATCTACCCAGATGTAACAAAGCTTTTCTAATTATAGTTTAATTCTTCAAAGCAGAAGATTGGAAGGGGCTTCCAAAACAACAACAACCAGGTGACTGACAGCAAATTGAGGACATCCTGCAGAAAGGCCACGGTACGCCCCTGCTTAGTCTCCTAGAGAAGCTTTTGCACAGATACCTTCAAAAATAGCACAGTGGCTTGAAAAGCGGCTGCAGTCTACCTGGAAGTAGGAGCGAATCTCTTAGAAGCAGAAATCCTCACATTCCTACTCACAGCTAAAATACTTACGCCAACTGTGACTGCAATTTAATTGTGAAGCAAACTATATCCATAACAAAGGAGAACAATTATAGGTAATCTGGCCCTGCAGGCAAACAGAAATCAAGTGTAATGGTGTTGTAGGCCAATTATTTGTTCTGATTTCTCTAGCTGGGCATTACATTCAGAATGGACTAAGACAGCGCTTATGGAAGATGGATTTTTGTTAACAGCTTTATCGGAAAGATCATTTCAGCAAAACCTGGAGTTGTCTCTTGCCTTTAAAAAAGCTTCTATCCTAAGAATCTTCTATTGATACAGAGAGTTCCTACAGCTGTCTCCCTAGTCTCTTGTCTTTCTGAGAGCCACGATAAAACATCTCTGATAGAGCCTGGACTTTTAGTTTTCCTCTGGCATTTTGGCTTTTTGGTTTCAGCCCAGGAATGACATGGAGAGGGTTTTATGAGCAATGAATAAAACCAGGGGTGGGATGAAATTCCAGACTGAGGTATCTAAATTTAGATGTCTAGATGTAGACTAGGTGACCAGGCTTTTCTTATAGCCATTGAAGACTTGGGTCTTTATTCAGGTGGTGACATACAGGCATCTAATGCCATTTGTGATGCCCTGAGATATAGGAGATGTCCATATGGGGCTGGGAGATAGGAGATAGGAGCCATAGTACACCAATGCCCTTGTGGACTTGCAGCGGAAGGCCAGGTGATAGAGCCTAAGGAAACTTGAGAAGTACGGGGGCTTGCTTGTGGGTATCTGAGTGGAGCCAATACCAGTTAGTACAATCAAAAGCCTCTGTAAAGCTGTTCTGCAAACCTTTATGTAGACCTACATTTGACTAAATTGGGCCCATTTGACCAGATTCCATCCACAGGTCCATACAGACACTTTTAAATGGATTAATAAAAGTAACACAATTCACAAATACACAAGTTAGCTGCCTGATTTTCCTACAAAAAGCTGCACCAAATTCTGTGGTTTGAGCCTTTTGATAAGTGATTTGATGAGCTGACAGATAATGTAGGATTCAATGTGCCCTAATTTTAGGTGTCCATGCATTAACTTAGAGTATGAGCTCCGATATAGTTAATAAAGAGCTAGGCCTTCAGGATAGAAATTGTTTACCTCGGCATCAGACTCTGGTGCCATACGGGACCACCTAAGGTATCTGAGATGTCCAAAGGGGCCGGCAAGGGAAACACACATCCTTCAAGAAACCCGCGTCTCTTTAGAATGGCGGGTGACTCTGGGCGGAATCTTCTAAGCTATCTAACACAGCACTAAGTACCTATCTGTGGGCAACTGAATCATCCTTCTAGTTGATCCAATAAGAGATTCAGTTTGCCCAGAGATGCATTATTTTTAGATAGACACATACTTTTGGTACAATGTAGCTCTTAGTTGCCTGATTTGCCTGTAAAAAGTATGACTGTGTATTGAAATGCCAGCGTTGAAGATTGTTCCTCTTCGAATTCTTGGCTTTTGATTTTGACTTTGTTTGGTGACATTACAATTCAAACAGAATGAACAAGAAAATTATGAATGTTGAAGCTGTTCACAAGCTCTGCGTGTGCTCTAAAACCAATAATCAACCAGACCTCCACGTTGACATGCCATGGCATGTGTAATACTCACACCTTTGTGAGTGTTGTTCATTTTCGCTCTGGGTTGGTCGTTAGCCATATTTGATTATGCTCTTATTTGTATTCTATCAACCATAGCTGGGGGTCCCACTTTGCTTCTAGGGGCAGACAGTGCCATTCTCTGCCCTAAGGTGTTTTAAGTCTAAATACACAGGATAGACAAAAGAGGGCAGAGGAGGAGCGTGTGCAAAATGACTCTCCTGCTCCATGGCACAGCTGGGAAAGTCTGTGTCATCTGGGTCCTGCTTTAAGAGACACGGTTTTGGCAAACCCAAATGCTCCTCACTCTGCTTGTAGTGCATTACGGGAGCAGCGCCAGCAAACAGATGTCCAAATCCTCCTGCAATGTAGTTCTGCTTGCTAGGAGTCTGACAATTTCTTAGGATTACACCAGGGGCGTGATGTCCAATCCTAGTGGAAAAGCAAGTCAGGAAATGCTCATCCTAATAGAAAACTTCACATTGTACGTTAGAAGAGATGGTATAAACTTCTATGCTTTATTTGCTCCTAGAGATCAAAGGATAATTTTGTTTATGCAGCTGTAATAGGAGCTGTGCTCAGATGAGAGTAAATAATGCTGCCTACTCTGAAATAATAAAACTAAGATGCATACAGAGCCATCCTGAAATATTTGTGGGAAACATCCCATTAGCTTTCTTGGAAGTATGATAAATGAACATTTATACTTAATTTTTATTATTTAAAATGTTATTATGTTATTATTATTTTTCCTGGTATTGCTAAATAAATAAATGGAACTAAACGGAAAGAATAGCAAACAACTAGGTAAAAATAATTTCAATATGCAATCATCAAGTCCTTCCTAAATATTTGTATTAGCTTACAGAACATACATAAAACATAAGCAAAAATACTTGTTTTATACAGTCATCATTCTATATAGTGCCCCTATATGTCTGGTGTATGGTGTAGGACAAGCTGTCTTGCCTCCAGAAGATTAAATTTCTGGAATATTCAACTGTTTTACGTACCTTACTAATCCTGCTACATTTTAAGTTGCGTCAGCATTTCTGTGATACTCTATTTTCCAGGGGTTTACAACACAGATGTAAAAATTTATTGCATGCTGAAAATGTATTTTATCATTTCATACAGACAGGCATATTATGTACTTAAAGGTTACTACACGCTTTATGTTATATATAAAATACAGTATAAAATAAATATAAAATGAGATGTTTATTCTGAAGTGTAGATTTTTAAAAGTTCTATTAGCAACAAAGAGTGTGCACTCAAAGATAAAATTTTATGATAAGTAATTAAACCGGATACATAAACTGGATATTTAAACCAGATTCAAAAGCTTCAATTTTTAACCGAATTTTGGCCTGCAGTTTGTGCATTGTAAACTAGATACTCAAACCAACCAAGCTTGGGCTAGCCTAAGAATAGGTGTACGTGCGGATGTGGTGGTGTGTGAAGATAGGAAATCCTATTGCAAAGCAAAGGGGTGTAAATAGCACCATGTTCTACATCGTTTACTCCCACTGCAAGTCACAAGAGTGTACCTGGGAGTAGACTCAGGCCTCCAGGATTTGGCCAAGAATTTTCCATGCCAAAAAGAGAAAGGGATATTGGAACTGCCATCTAGGGACTGGATTCTGTATTCTCTGCACACTCAGAATCCACATTATATCTCTGCTTTGAGTGTGCAAAGAATGCAAGATTTATGTCCTAAAAGCAGAAATGAAATTTGCCTGGGAAGTGCTGTATTCCAGCATCATAGTAAGCAGCCGGAACTTGGCATATGGAAGTGATTTTTAGAGAAAGTCAGACGAGCTAAATATCAGGCAAGAACAGAGGTACTGATCTGATTCACTGAGATAACTTGCTATCGTAAGTTAGCAGGAGGATCCAAAGAGGTTCGAATAGCTGAGAGAAGAATAACGACCTATAAGAACTGATGAGAGAATCTGTTTTAGTTCTATACATACAGGCACCATTACCGCAGAAGGGGGTGGATGTGGAGGAAGAGCAACAGCAGATCTGACAAGAGGATTCTTCTGTGTGTAACTTCAGTACAGCCAGTCAGCCATATTATCGTACATGCCAGTTCCTTCTGTAATATAATTCAATATACTTCTCTTTGACATTGAATATTACAGGAACAGGGGAAAGCAGTAGTATGAAAGGGAGATCAGTCCTTCAATAACAACAGTCAAGGGGAAATAAAAAAATAATCTTCACTTTTATTTATTATCCCAAGAAAAAAGTGTCCCAAATCAAACATTCCAAATGAGACATCCCATCAAGTTTTCCTTCTCTGATTCTTTGTCAGCTGCAGAGTCCAGCTTCACACAAGTACATTTCAATAGGTTAATTATCAGGAAGAAAAGAAAGGTACAAGTCCCCCAGGTATTCAGTGGTAACCTGATACAGTTCTGTAATGGGGAATACAACCCCAATTACAGACCATGTAATCTAAAATATAAAACTCCCAATAGAGAGTACTGTTGAGTTTGTTGCTCATGTTCTTCCATCAAGAGATACCTAGAAAAATCCTAAGACACAGCAGGATGAAAGACTGCTATGTTGTTTGTTCTGTGTGTGTTCTCTTAGAATTGTGTTTCCACATTTGCAAAGACTGTGACCATTCAATTAAGTAAAATACTACCCATCATTTTTTAACAAGAATGCTGTTGGGCTTTTATAGTTTTTAAGAATTTCAGTGCATCCGACCCAGTAGTTTCTTTGCCCTGCTTTGAAGAATCCAAATAAAACTGGATCGCAAATACCAGTTTAGGATACTTGCAAAAAAGATAAATTTGGAAATCCTAACACTGAGGTGTTTTTATTCCAGCAAGCTGTGAATGTCAACTTAAGGTATTCTAGCGCAAGACTTGTCAGTGGAGAGACAGCCCACAAAATCATTACTAATACAATATTGACAAGATTTTATTTTGTCCCAGAGTGCCTGGAGTTGCAGAAGAATGCATTGCAGGAGGCTTGCATTGAAAGGACACCTTCTAAATAGAAAGGAAAAAAGAACACAGTTACATCTTATGCCTGATAGACAAAACCCATCCAAAAATTCACCTCAGGTCTCAGCTTCCCAGTGATCAGCTTTCCAAACATCCAGTGGCTGTTCACAGGTCTGCATTTGTCCCTTTTTATCACCACTGCATTGCTCCCATGCCTATTAAAGTGCCAAAAGAAACACTTTCAGCTGTCTGGTCTAACCAGGAGATTCTGAATAGCCTGGTATCTGTGAAAGCATATAACTTCCGTAATGATTTTTGTGTTTTTTAGACTGGTATGCTGCATTTACTCACAGGGAAGTGCTCTGCTCACTGTACGAGCCCTTTCTTAACCTAAGTAAGCTCCCTGGGATAAGCACCTGCTTTCATACTAGTTTATTTTGGCAAAATGCTAGATAAATACCAATCAAAATAGTGGGGTTTGGGAGGCTATTTTATTTAAGTTTTCATTGTAGGTCACAGCTGCATCAGGATGGTGAGGAAAACACAGCACCGAGTATCTTCCAGGAGGAAGGAAGGTGGGGAAGGGGAAGTCATATTTTCCTAACTGATAGAAGAGAACAAGTGGGTTTGCAACCTGTATTTGGTCAATATGAGTGAAATTTACTCATTTAGCTTTGAGCAAGAGGTAGTGCCAGTGTAATTTTGAATCTGTCACTTATATTCTGTTCTGACTGGCATTTTTTGAGCTTCTGTCGTGTAGGCTTTTCTACTGACAGTTTGTCACAGGAAAAAGTGGAGAGCGTAGACTCCCACTATGTTTGAAAGTGTCTGATCTGGAAATTGAATACGTTTGTGCACTACATGAGAAAAAGACATGGATGGTCCAGGAATATTGCCTCTGACTTTTTAATATGTACCTTTTTAGAAGCTATATACTTCTGCTAATGTAAAAATTCCGTGAATTACAAATTTATTTTGCCAAGCTTTTTTTTTTCCTTTCTTGCAGTCCATTTCTATAAAACAGGAGCAGTAGACTTCAGTCACATCCTTGGGTGCAGAAAGATCTGTTGAATTCAGTGGTGCTATGCTGATTTACTTCATCAGAAGTCCTGGCCAATTAATCATTTGACCTCTCTCCAGAAATCATATGATGTGGGCTTCAAGGCTTTTTACGAGCTCTGTCAGCAGGTCCTAACCACCAGACGTAGAATGGCAGGTTTTATAGCTGGTATGGCCTGTGGATATAAACGCTATCACTACAGCTCTTAAGTCTGAGTGGTTATAAACTTCTTTGTTTAATATTCAGGGTTTTCTGGTTGAAGCCTGTGGCTTTCTTAAGTACCTCCAGAGAACAGGAGTTAGTAGCAGTCCAATAATTCATAACAGTCATTTTAAGTTCAGCAATCAGCAGAGTTTTTCTAGAGCTGAGATTAAGACTAACAGGATCTATCTGGCTTAGAATTATCATAATTATTTCTTAAAGGTATTTGAGTTGGCAGCTTGAAAAGTGGAAGCCCATGCTCCCTCTGAATTGCATGGGGAAAGATGTCCAGTTTAAGCGATCAGTGGTTTACTGAAAGCAATGCCACAGGCTGTGTCTTCGTCAAACATTAGCTGTGAAGTTATAGGGATGGTGAAACCTGCAAGCGGTGCCAAACAGGGAAGTTTCCCTATTCCATAATACTTGGTGGTGTAGCTCCCACCCCTCGCGTGTTTTGCATTCTGTACTGAGCTGCCTTCCAGAATTTTTTTGACAGTTTGGGAGAAACGCAGGAAATGGCAACTGACCATCATATCTGTGGGTGTCTGAGAAGATGCACCATAGGTATGGAGGTTGAGGTTGTGAAAACATTTCTGAAATCATCTTGAAGAATAACTTCAATAGTTCATACTGGAACTCTACAGTGTTTCAGGACCAGCCTTTCACTGGAGTGGAAGGACCTCAGGAGGTCATTTAGTACAATGCCCTACTCAAAGGAAGGTCAACTACAGCAGGTTGCTCAGGACCATGTCCAGTTGGGTTTTGAGTATCTCCAAGGGTGGAGATGCCACAGCTTCTCAGACTACCCTGTTCTCAGAATGAAAAAAAAGTCTTATGTTTAAATGGAATTTCCCATATTTCAGTTTGTACCTGTTGCCTCTTCTCTTGTCACTGGGCACCACTGAGGAGAGTCTGGCTCTGCCCCGTTTACCCCACCAGGTATTTACACGCACCAACAAGATCCCCCTGAGCCCTCCCCTCTGCAGGCTGAGCAGTCCCAGCTCTCTCGGCCTCTCCTCACAGGAGAGATGCTCCGGTCCCTTGAACATCTCAGTGGCCTTTTGCCGGACTCTCCCCATGTCCTTCCGGCAGCCAGGAGCCCAGAACTGGAGAGAGTGCTTCAGGTCTGGCCTCACCAGTGCTGAACGAAGGGGAAGGATGACCTCCCTCAACCTGCTGGGAACTCTCTTCCCAACGCAGCCCAGAAGCTGTTGGCCGCCTTTGCCATGAGGGTTTGCTGCTGGCTCACGGCCAACTTGCTGCCCACCA
>JANZLQ010000065.1:3962169-3988254 GCA_026212715.1 Elanus axillaris
TCACCGTTGGGCGGGATGGAGCCCGGCTCTCCTGGAGATGGCTGAACTCCTGCCTGCCCCTGGGAAGTGGGGAATGGGTTCCTTGGTTTGCTCTGCTTGCGTGTGCGGCTTTTGCTTTACCTGTTAAACTGTCTTTATCTCAGCCTACGAGTTTTCTCACTCTTACCCTTCTGATTCTCTCCCCATCCACTGTGGGGGGAGTGAGTGAGCGGCTGTGTGGGGCTGAGCTGCTGGCGGGGGTTAGACCACGACACTGCCTTTCCACCTGCTATGTTTGTTGACAAGGAAAAGGAATCATTATAATAACTCACCCATTTCCATAGAAACAGATATTGCCCACATTTGGCTACTTATGAAATTTGATGATGCATTTGCTTGTGAAATTTCAGTGCTTCCATGTCTCCAAAAAGTTAGTTCTGATGCTTCTGTACAGAGATACTGTGGGTGTTAGTGCTATGAAGTGAAAGCTGAGCACAGCTAACTTCTAAGGGACTCAGGATGCACTTCCAAGCATTCAGACATCCTTCCAAGTGCCCTAAATTCACTGGGTGACATCGATCAGGATTACACTGCGGGCAAAAGAAATGCATAAGACAAAAAGCCACTTGAAATAGTGTT
Organism: Elanus axillaris; assembly: GCA_026212715.1. Lineage (NCBI taxonomy): Eukaryota > Metazoa > Chordata > Aves > Accipitriformes > Accipitridae > Elanus > Elanus axillaris. The sequence goes on from JANZLQ010000065.1 coordinate 3,962,788, forward strand.
TATTAACATGGAAATATGCTTTTTTAACATGAAGTGCTTTCAAACCTGTTTAAAATGAAAGGAATGAATCCTATAGCAGTAATACAACAAATGAAAGAAGTGCATTGCGAAATAAACCCTTAAACAATAAATTACAAGCTGCAAAAAATGAGCACCAGCCACAAGGGAATTTCTCTAATTCCAGTTCTTGTGAGGAAATGCTACAAATATGAAATTGTAATTACTCATTCATTGATCAGGGAGCTGGAATTCAAAAAATTAAAATGCAATGTTCAATTTGTTTTTAAAAGTCATCCTTAGACTTCTATATTTTGCTCTGATATAAATAAGACTTCAGAGAAGAATTTCTGACTTATTGGCTAGTGAGGTAAACTTTCAGGATTCAACTCATTTCATTTTAATTTATCAAATTTAAGTTAATTTCCTGAGCTCCTGCTGTCAGAAATGAAAGAAGACAGAGAAGCACTTGCTATCAATGCCTCCGTCCACTGCTGGAGTGGCTAAATCAGCAGAAACAGCAGATACCTAGCATCAGATGAGCTGAATTCTTACGTATCTTACTGCTCCCCTGTACCATACCGTAAGCTTTCTGCAGATTTCTTCTTGGCTGCTCTTTATCTGTTTGGTTTGTTGTACGGTCAGTCTATTTGTTGGACAGAAGTCATCCTCCCTCACTGACAACCCCAATGAGAAGAGGGTAACCCCTCTGATGTTACCTAAAGTGAAAGGTAATCTCTTCCCAACATGGCAAAAGACCTCTGCATCACAAAACTCCTTTAATGAGAATTAAAGTAGACAGGTTATTGAATTGACCTAAACCTTTTCAGTGAAGTCATATTAATTATTTATTATCAGTTCAAAATTCTGTAGAAAGGATACCTATGGACAATCTGAAGGTATTGATTCAATTAGTTCTTGCAATCAAGCTGCAGTGTAATTCTAGTGATTACATTCACATCCAATTATAATTTTAGTGTATAAATTCCTCCTTCTAGCATCTCTTTTTTATTTTCTTCTTATGGACCAAGGTGAAGAGCAGCTGCAAATCTTCTAGCATTCAGAAAATAATCCATTTAGCTACTCAAAAGAAGGACCAACTATATCATCACATTCTTGTCTGATCTGTTCTTAAAGATGCCCAATGACACATACTTGTATGTATACTCATTGTATGAGGATGATTTTGACTGGTCTTCTAAACAGATATTGTAATTTCTGACTCTGGCCATCCATGTTCTGATGTTGTCCAATGTTCCTCTTTATGACCTTTGACAATATTTTATGCTTCTGGTTCTTCTGAAAATCTTTCCATAATTTTTGTTCAGTTGAATTGACAACAATTTCTGCTCTAAGATCTTTTCTCTGAAAATTGAGATGTGTCTTTTATTACTAGTTTCTTTGTTTCATCACTAATAAGTAGCATAAAATCCAGGGATCATTTATTTAAAATCTGTTCCTATTCCTGTTTGAAAATCTCATTTTTAGAAGCCAGAGGTGGAACATTTCTGCGGTCTTTCAATCCCCTTGAGGTCCTTTGTTCTCTCTATAGTACATTGACAAGGGAACTCTATGCCAAGTAAATCTAATTTTCTCTTCTCAAATGTTCCTCTAAATGGTTATAATATTCCTTTCACGTCTTTTTAATTGATTTAGCTCCAAAAAGATCAGTTGAAGGCTGTGTGGGGCTCTACTGCATTATCGGTTTCTTCCTTAAGAAAGTAAGAAGTGCAGCTCATTCATTCTGTTAGTATTTTTTCAAGCTTTTTTTGCTCCCTACCCTTCTTCCAAGACTATTTTCACTACTAACCTATAGCATTATGTTTGTGGTGATGCTATCAGCACATCACTGCAGAGAAAAAATATTTGAAGGATCCTGAAATATCCTAGTAGCACGAAAGCTACTTAGTAGCAAGAAATGCAGCTTTTCAGTACATAACATCATTCAGATTATTATTCTCATGTCCATTATTCTCATGTCCAAAAGAAGGACTATGTCATAAAGAACGGAAAAAGGACACTTTCCATCATGAACAATGTGCATTTAAAGTTCATGGCAAGCCTGCTTCGGAATGAGATAAAGCCAAAAGGAAAAAGATGGATGAAAATGACATCTATATTACACGGTTAGCATATCCTAGCATTGATAGAGATAATCTATCAGAGCTGGAATGGAGGGGGGAGAGGGGAGGACTGTTGCAGTTGATTTTTTGTTTAATATTTGTGGGAATTGTCTTCTTGATTTTTTAATTTCCATGAGTTGTGTTCATTCTTATCTCAAGCCACAGATTCTGCGATTTTTAGCAGCAGACCCAGGACATCCATGATAACATTCCTGCCTTTTTATTAGAGCAAATGTCACTATTTCTTATTACTCAAGGAGAGGAAAACTGTCTGTCAATGTGATTTCATCTCCAGCTCCTCCAGCTCCAGTAAACATTGGCTTCTTTCCAGGTGGTGCCATGGCTCAGGAAACTTTTTTCAGTGCTACAGTTAGCCTAAGCCCCAACCTCTCCAGAAAAAAATGTGTTCTAAATTCAGTTCCTGGATTTGCTGGAAATACCCAGCCAAGATAAAGCTGCCGAGTCTCTGCAGCAGCTCTGTGAAGCAGATTCACCTCTGCTGTGGCCGCCAGCTGTTTTCCTGCGCAGCTGCCGGGGACTTGCAGGTTTCCAGCTGTGGCACAGTCGAGCCTGCACCTCTGTCCTAGGGCTGGACTCCCTGGGGGGGGCAGTTCCCAGCCTGGCTGGAGACCCACCAGAAATCCAAGCAGCATCCTATGCCACCTACTTTAGACTTGCCTCCATCTTATTGAATGAAACATTTCAAGCTTAACCAGCCAGCTGTTTAAAAAAAGAAAAAAAGTACTTGACCAATGATGTCAACAGGATCTCCGAGGAGAATTATGGAATCTAAAATAAACTTCACCTTTTTGTTGGTTCTGAATTGCAGAAAAGACTGATCTTTTCCAAGAGAGTGGTAAGCTTGAACTCTAACATACTACAAAACATAAAATTACGCTTATGACTTTCAAGGATAGAACCTCTACTGTCACAACAATGTCAGGAAAAAAACCTTTGAGATTTTAATAAGAATGGAGGGAGTCAGCCTGAAGAAGTCATAGACCTCCGCATATAAAGGTAAATGTATAAGACACCCTTGAAACTGCAAAAAGGTCATATGCTTGAAAGGTCCCCAATCATCTGACCTTGTTGTCAGCCAGTTCTCTTGAATTCTTTACTTTTTAATTAATTGTACTGATATGTGGTCATTGCTACAGTCCAGGTAGTTTGGAAGCAACAGTATTTTTCTGAGCTTGCTTTCATTAGAGAATTCAAGTTTAAACAAAAATAACCTGAAATACAGTTTTGTTTTCTTAATTTTATGCATTAAAAATAGAATATTGTATTTCTAGAATAATCTCTGACATACAGAAAAGGGGAATTGATTTGCACATCTCCTTTCACATCCTTTGCATAAATATTGTGAAAGAAAAAGGTGGCACCAGACAATTCAGAGATATTTTCTATTTCTTTAAGCAAATTAATTAAAAGAAACTCATAACCCCAACCTCATTTTAAAAACAAACACAAATAACCAAAACTAATTGATAAGTTTCTCACAGGGTAATAAATCAGCTGAAAACAGAATGACCAGTAGCTTGGTGGCTGTGGTTATCTGGAGGAAACCACTTCCACTAATCTGTTTCCCTTACATTTGTTATGGTGACAGCTGATGTTGACAGTCAACTGTCTTAGTGCAGCATAGACCCAAAATGCTGCTGAACTGATGAAGGAACCAAAATTGCTTTATAACTCTTAGCTACTAAAAACTCTCCAGAGTAGATAGACTTCAGAAAATTCTTTAGGAAAAAAAAAAAAAAGAAAAAAGTCCCAGAAATACTATGACTCCCAACGTACAAAAGGAGGTTTAGCAACATCTGAAATAAGGCAAAATTAAAAATGGAGGAACAAAAGGCAGCTCAAGCTGATAACACAGATTTATGAAAAGAAATAAAGACATCAGTCTGTTTAGAAGAACAGGCTTGAAACAATGCTTATTATAGCCAGACTCTGCTACCATTACATACCCTGAGTAGGTCTGCTTTGATTCTACGACGATATAAATATCCATACTTAAAATGTACTTACTGTGAGTAGTTTCTCTGAATTGGACTACCCACATAGTACAGAGCTGAGTACATACGGGTGTCTTGGCAGGTCTGAGGCTTTCTAATGTAAACAGCTGTTTGGATTTCAGTAAAGCCAAACTTGAAATAAAGATCTATTGAGTAAAAGTAGAAAAAATCATCTCTAAATATGGAATTCAGCCCTAAGGATAGTTATTCTGTTTTACTATGTAAGTACAAGCTTGCAAGATAATGTGTGCCAGCAGATTATCCAGCCTTATGGTGCTCCAGACAGCAGAGCTCTGAAGTTCTTCTCGCAGTCAAGCCGAACCCGCAGACTCTGTTGCACATCCCTGCTGTAACTGAATGGGACTTGGCACAACATTTGCTCCTCGTGGAGTGGCTCGATGTGATGGAAATGGTGCAGACAGGAGCAAGCCACATTTTTTAGAAGCTGGTGCTAGGGTTGTGGGGTTCTGTTACTCTCCAGACTCCTCAGGGTAAGGGCAACTGTCCTTCCAAGATGCTTCTGCTAAAATGCAATGTTTTCCTGAGGGCATCTGTGTGTAGGGTGGCAATCTGAAGAGTCTCAGCAGTCTGGCAGTGTCAAAGGCAGACCTGCTTTCTCCTTCCTTGGCTCTTTCCTCTGATACGGACAAGTTTGTATATTGCAGCTCACAGCTACCAGTCCAGACTTAAAATTTAGCCAAGGAATCCGGCAAATACAGCAGGGAGCTGAGGGTCGTTCCTAGACGTCCTTTATTTTGAACAAGTCCATTGAGGGCTCTGCTAGGAATTGGAGAGGAATAAACCAGTTCTTTCTTTCTGATAGCCATTGCTAGGGTGTGGTTAAGAGTCTGCTACTTTTTGTCATTTGTACTTTAATGAATCATTCAGTAATGGCTCACACACTTCTAAAAATTCAAGTTAATGGCTTCCTAATTCAGAAAAGTAATTTAAAATCTCTATTAGAGCTTTCCACTCTGTCTATCACTGGGGAAGTGTAATAGTTCAATGAATTCCGCAGTGTGGCCACAATATTAGAAATTATTTTCTTTAGACTGTCTTTTAATTGTGGCACAATCAAGTTTCCTGCTACATAATACATGCTTGGTCTTTCCTCTGATGTATTCAGAGTTACTCTTCTACCAGATAATTTCCACTAAAAGACATAAGATGAAGCATAAATCAATTGATTCTCAAAAGCATGCACTTAAGTTAGATTATTTTTTTTTCAAAAGCATCTCATCTCACAGCTCCTGATCCTTTGAAGACTGAAGGTACGTTGTATCCCAGTGGTGCTGTCAGGGAAAAGAGTTTGCCTAGCTTTGTTTCTGGTAAAATTAATACCTTGATGCTACTGGGATTTTGTAGCATTATTAGTGAAACAGGTTAGAGCATCTCAAGACTCAAAGTTCTACACAGGAGAAAAGGAGGAAAAGCAGTCCAAGTACTAGAGGTACTATAGACTGAAACTTAATATTATGTACGGTCATTCCACCAGATTCACTACTTTTAGAATGCAAATCCAAGACTACTATAAAGAAGTTGGAGGACCTCATTCATCACTTGCTTTAGCCAGCTGGTACTTTTTATGGTACTTTTGATCATGTCTACTATGGTCTGTGCAGGAAAGAAGACATAGCTCATCAGAGTGTGAACTTAGGACAGGGTTTAGGAAAAAAATATATCTCTTTTTTGTATCTGGGGCTTAATATTTAACTTGGATATCAGTTAAACAACTAATTTTCTGTAATACATGATTGGCTAAAATCCCTTTCCCAGTCTTTTGAAATTCAGAAATGTGCATTATCCTAACTAGCTCGACATTTTCCATGTGTAATTAAACACTCCTTTGATACATGTAGAGAAAATGTCATAACTATACTTAGGATTATAGGTTAACAGACTGTACAATTTAATTTTAAAAAATGAAGGTGTATTACTTTGTTTAAAAAATTGCTCCCAGGTTGCAAACTTTATATATACCAACTTTCATGCCAGAGTGATTTTTTTTTAAAGAGGCAAGTTAAAAGCCCCTCAGAAACATTGTTTAAAACCGAACTCTCTTCACAGCTTTGAAATTCTGGTTGACTTGCAAATACAGCTGTAGGGAAGAGTGTCTGTTGTGCACTGTATTAACTGGAACTTTGTGTTTGCAGCTGCTTGTACGTTCAAATGTACACACTTGTCAGTACTTTCATGTAAATCCTTCCCCCTCCCCAGGACATCTTTTGGAAATAAACTAGCTCTTCTGAAGTTAAGATTGCTAGATTTTCTGCTTATTAAATTGAAAAAAACCCAAAGTCTTCCTTCAAACTTTCCATTCATCTTACATTTCCAAGTGAAATTACACATTGGACATTTTGTTCTGTTTCAGTTATTCAGCTGAAATTTTCCATAGCACTCATGAAAGCTTGAAAAGGAAACAATGAGGACATAGAAAATACGGGTATAGGTTAATGGAGGACTAAATCCAAAGCACGTCACTTCTGTTCTGCATTTTTGTACAGCTAAGGACACACAGCAGCCTTAGAAAACTCTGAAAAGTTGTAGTGAGTTGCATACAGAGCCATGACAATTCCCCAAGATTACAGGAAAGTTTATGTGTCTGAACTGCTGCAACACAGTGTCTCAGATATAAGAACAGAAAATTCATTAGCTATCCTGTTCTGAGCTAGGTGTTAAATCCCATCTACCTTTGCAGGTTTTGTGTTTCTCAGTCACTTTGCAAGTCCCCACCGTTGACACAGAGCTGAAAAGCAAAACTTGAGAAGTTGCAAGCTCTGAAAAAGGCTCTCATTGACCACTCTCACACTGTTGCACAAGGTAATTCACAGATGACAATGATGAAAGTTACAACCAAGATAGTTTGTCCCAAATATCTGTCTAGAAACCAAGAGCTATTGTCATGGTTTAACCCTAGCCAGCAATGAACCCCCATGCAGCCACTCACTCCCCCCTCCACCCCCGCCTCCCCCATGGGATAGGGGAGAGAATCGGGGGAAAAAAAGGTAAAACTCATGGGTTGAGATAAGAACAGTTTAATATAACAGAAAGGAATAAAATAATAATGAAAATGATAACAACAACAATAATACAATGACAATAATAATAAGAATACAAGGATTGGAATATATCAAACAAGTGATGCACAAGGCAATTGCTCACCACCCGCTGACCAATGCCCAGTTAGTTCCCAAGCAGCGATCCACCCCCCCTGGGCCCACTCCCCTCAGTTTATATACCAGGCGTGACGTCACATGGTATGGAATATCCCTTTCGCCAGTTCGGGTCAGCTCTCCTGGCCGTGCTCCCTCCCAACTTCTTGTGTACGGGCTCACTGGCAGAGCATGGGAAACTGAAAAATCCTGAACTTTGGATGAGCACTACTTAGCAACACCTAAAATATCAGTGTGTAATCGACATTCTTCTCCTACTGAACTCAAAACACAACACTATACCAGCTACTAGGAAGAAAGTTAACTCTATCCCAGCTGAAACTGGGACAGCTGTGTTTCTCCATTTTCTCACATCACAGCAACCTCTGGTGCCTGTGTGGTTTTAGTGCACATGAGGAACAAGAAAAGTGAGAAAATGGCATGGCTTAAAGAAAATATATATTTCTAAAAAAAAATAATAATTTCTAAATAATGACTTAGACAAAGGCCATACTGCTACCTGTGTAAATAAATAGTTTGTGAACAAGCAGACCAGTTTAATATGGAACCACTGGAAAATGAATTACTGTGATGCACAGTATGCACAGGAGTCCTCTCTACCCCTCTCCCTGTTAATATTTGAAAATATTCAGAAAATACAGCCATCTAAAACCAACCGCTACTGTAATTGACAGATACTGCCAGATTTGGAAGTCTTGCTTCTAACAGGTTTGCATGTGTTTAATGCACAGCTGGATCATGTCAAGAAGCAACCCACCAACTGACAAGCTCTGTCTTGTTGCAATGCATCCTGTGCTTTGTCATGATTTAACATAATAGAAGTAATCTGATGATAATCCATTGTATTGTATCATGGCATGACAGTCAGATCACTTACACTTAAAGAAAAATTTCAGGGCACTTGAACTCTTATGCTAGCAATTAAAAAATTAATTATCTTTTGCTGTTAATGTTTTGTATGCATATGTATGTGTGTGTATGGCTTATTGTAAAAGATGTATTTTTATTCTTAGTCTGCTATGATTATGTGAAATCAATTTGGACCAGGTACTAATAAATAATCATGTAGAAGAATAGTTCCCTTCACTGCAGAACAGAGGAAGCCTCACAATTAAAATCTATAGAGTGAAGATGGGTAAAATTAGTACTATTTATCATTTTGCTTTTAATCATTACTATGCTATGCCATTTTCAAGACTTACAACAATTTTTAATGTGAAAATGAGGTGTTGTGGGTTTTGCTCTTTTGTTTCTTTTTAATCCTAGCTATCCTGAAAAATAGTGCATGGTGTAAATTAGATTTCCACCACCATTCTTCTCCTGTTATTCAGACACACACATACATTTAAAAATAATAATTAAATATCTAACAACATAGTACTGCCACGTGAGAGGAAGCAAAGGCATGCTAAGACTGGATGAACTACAGATAATCAATTCAGTACAGCTATCTAAAATTATTTGGGTCACAAAAGAGTGCTTCTGGAAGAACGGTGGCAAGAGTCAGCACTCTCAAGATGACAAAGAATGTGTGGATGACTTACCTACTTCTGCCCTAAAACTGGAAATAAAAGAGGTTTCAGAAAAGAATGGGATCCAATTAAACGCTCACCATTTGTAGTTGACAGGTATGGGTGTCTAGGGGATTGGTGTGTGGTGGCATGGCAAAGAGAGTAGAGAAACTTTCAGAAAAGTTTCAGTACTAAACAGCAAAAAGAAAAGGCACAGGTTTGATTCAGGATCCAGTCCTTAATTGTAGTTTGGGAGTTTATTCACCAATCCACTTGCTGACAGATGAAGAGAATCCATTGCATGTTAGCTACTTTATAGCATCTGATATGTCACCTCTGTTAAAACAACTTGGTTTTGAAACTCACTCAGTGTACTCCTGGGAGATGTGCACCTTTGGTCTTGAACATAATTCAATATAATTGCTCATTCTATATAATGGAAACATGGCAACTTAGACATGTAGCTCGTATATATATCTCCAGATGTAGCTATCTTCATCTGGAACTAAGTTTATCCATTGCCTGTGAATCAATTGTCTAAATGTAGATGTCTAATGTCATTAGACACCCAACCAACAGGGTGTTGATAGGTATGTCACAGGACTTTGGGGAGATGCAAACCCTGTCAAAGCAGCAGCTAGAAGCTAGATGAGACATCTCATTGCACTAGTCACTCACCACCTATGTTTAGCCAACTGAATCACTCCTTTGCTTCCTGGATCAGGTGTAGGTGTGAGGAAGATACCGAGCTTGTCATATTTATCATGACTGAAGTATAGCTGTGCATGCACAACATAGATACAGTTCTTGGCAGCTAAGGTATATTGAAGGTTCAAAAATTAAGGCATTAGTGAAGTTTAGGAATGTCTGGGGTTACTTATAGCTGAATGGACGAGGAGTAATTTTGAATCAAGAAATTGGAAAACAAACACAAGAAGTCCACTCTGGGCACTCAAGTCTTAGTCTTCTATTTATAGCGGTATACAAAGTAGTTCAGGACATATAGTAATTGGCATTCATTGTGTATAGGGTGTTTACTTTTTTCCCAGTGCTATATTTTGATCTAATAGCTTTTTTTTTGTCATAACATTAAAGACTTCAATACTATCTGTTCTTACTCCTTAAGGTAATTACTATTTTTAGCTAAATATCAAATGACAGTTGTCTCTTGTTAGTAATTATATTTATAGAAGAGTGGGTAGGAGGCAAGGTACCTTTTTTTTCATAGTTAATTTTATAGCTAAGGTGTTAAGCATGATACTCGTGTAAGTAAGAGTACAAAAAAATAATCTGGCATATACCAATACATGTGTATCAAGGCATATGACTGTAAAATAAAAGAATAAATATAAAGTTTACACAAAGCCAAATACTGTTTGACATAGAAAATAAAAACAAGCAGAAGAAAGTAAGTTAATGGAACTTTGCTGTAAACTACCAACCCCATCAAACCAAAAAAGAGAAAGAAATCTTGTAAGGCAATCAGCTATCAGAAAGTGTACTGAAAGAAATCTGCTATCAGTCATGGCCAATGGCACATAATGAATGGGATTGTTCTCTTTATATCACAGAAACTCTCATGGGAGTACTATATTGAACTGTTTTCTTTCCCGGAATATCTCAATTGTATTGGTGCGCTGTTTGCACAAATATGGCTCCATAACAAATATGTGTGAACATTAACACGGACTTAACAGACACTTTTACAATTAATAATATTCTGTGACTGATTAATTGCACACTACTGAATATGATGATTTTTTGTGCCTATCATTAAAAAAGTGTCTTGACTATATAATTTGATAAGTAAATATATAAATTAATCTGCCTGGGGAAAAAAACCTCTGTTGTTTAATTTTTATTTCCTAGTGAAGGTACTTAAAGAAAATTAAGGAAATTACTTAAGGAAAGTGTATTTTCAACAGGAAAACAGTACTTATCTGTTTCTCAGAATTTCCGTCCTGGAACTTCATGGCAGGCAGCTGAAACTGTACTCCCCTTGTACTCTTTTAGTGATGACTATATCACCTCTTCTGCAAATGCAGTCCTTTTCTCATAACTTCTTTGCTCTAACTAGTTAAAAATCACCACTAACATACATGGTGGGTTGTGGTATTCTTATCTTGCCAGGTACCGCAAAGTAGCAGACAGGAGGAAAGTTCACAGTGTAGCTCACTCTTGTGGGCTTGACTGAGCCCAGAGCGTGAAAAACCTCCCTGGGAAAGAGGGAATATCTTCTGGGTCAGCTCAAAAGTTCACCAAACATCCAAGCCTATTGCCTGGGAATAGCTAATAAGAAATGCCTAGGGAAGAGTAACAAGACAAGGCAAACACATAGCAGTAATTGCACAGTATGTCCGCCCGCAACCAAACCTGTGAGACTTCCTGAGACAGGACTGGTATTTTTGTACCCAGCAGACCTCAAGCATGTTTAATACTAAATCTGCACATCATATTGTCATACTGGTATGGCAAATATTAGTCACATTGATAAAAGATAGCTGCACTGACCACATGACCAATATTGACTTTTTAGGCAAACTCACTCAGTGTTTTCCATAATCCATTGCTTATTTTTTCTCTAACTTCAGTACTTTTTTACACTTTTAGTTTATAAGAAAAATAAACATTCATCTTAAATAAATGTTAAATGTAATTCTCCTATAATAGATATCTTTCTGTCTATCCAAAATACTAAGAATACTAATATTTCATAGGCATGCCTTAGATAGGAAGGTAATTTTTTTTCTATCCCCATCACTCAACTAAAAGTGAGTTTATTGATTCTTATTTTGGACTGTTGAATCTTCTGGGTAGGATACATTTTTAATGTATGTCTGAACAGAAAGGTCCAGTATAAATAGTAAAAAATGAAGAAGGAAAAAAAAAACAGTCACTCTAAGAACTCCAGGTAGAACTCAGCATAGCCTAATAAGCAATCACAGCTTTGCTATTTCAGTACAAGTTGATTTATTGAAAATATGTTGATCAGTCCCTTACATATCCTATTTATTTCCTGTTGGTTTTTGTTCTGTTTGATTTTTCGGGTTTTTTTTTTAAACCTACATTATAACATAGCTCATAATTTTCTTGGGTCCAATTGGATCCCTAAGTTTTCAGTGGTTTTGGTAATTTTTCAGCTGAAGAACTCTGAGTCTGAAGCAAGAATCTTTGTTTGGTCTGTAAGACCATGGTCTTGCACTGCTGGATTTCACACCAATACTGATAGTGCAGTCCCTAACGCCAGTCACATCTTGTATAAGAGCTGAATTGTCCTTTGTCGTGATGATGCTTCTTGACTTTATGGCATCAGTAAATTTCAAGAGCATACTCTACTTTTGGTGACAAGTTAATTAATGAAGACATTAAAAAGTTCTCTCTTGATAGCTGGATGGAACTTTTCTTAGAAGTTTGATAGATTGCAATGTATTCTGTACATACCATTTACTGTACCTGAAGGGAAAGAAGGAAGAAGTGAATACAATTGACTTGGGCTGACCAAAAATATTCTATCTACTCTCCTATTGCATACACTGCTCATTTGAGAATCTTCATTTTAAATATACCATATAGTGCTGGCTGCTAAACCTGTTCCTTGATCTACAGAATTTCATGCATTACCATAGGAACCGAGCTCACAGTGTTGCACATCCTATGCCCTGATAGGAATAATGCAGTTTCTCAAAGGAGGATAAATTGTTTTGTGAAAGGCTGACAGAGCAAGAATTTTTACAGTATAAATAATGACTCAGAGTGCTACTGAAATCTGTTGAAATAGTTCCTGTCAGACAGAAGTTGACCAGGTGTCAAGTTTTACTTACCTGGGTTTTTCTTCTTCAGATGTGCTGTTATACTCCTCAAACTAAATGGAAATTGCTCATTAAATCTTCAAAGGACTGTGTTTGCTGACCCAGCTTTTGACTTTCACAGTACCATTCAATGTGGATGCTGCTGATGAGGGGGTAAGTGAAGAATTTAGCTTTACAGCTCCCATGAGTATTAGTGATGCCTCAAACATTCTGTGCATTATGTCCCAGCGTGTCCCCATTAAAACAGTATACATGAAGTTCAAACCACCTGGAGCCAGCTCTGCTTTGAGATATTCTGACTTCGTTCCCATTATATTTCATAGACCCTGTGCCTCATTTGTGATAGGCAGAGTATGGCTTCCAAGTGTCTCTTTTGGTGTAATACGTTCTCCCTGGTGATCTATTTGGGCTTTCCACCTGACACAGTAACCTATTTTTAGTGGAGTTGTAACAACTCATGAGAGAAGTACATCTCCCCAGCAGGAGAAGACAATTACTAACTAGTAACCCTGTCCTGCATTTAGTGAGGAAACAAAGTCAAGCATAAACAGGGAAAGCTTCTACATTCAGAAATAGGTACAACTGAGCATTTCCTTGTAGAATTCCTTTTCATTTTTGAGCCATCATTAAGACTGTGGTAGTAGAGTTTCTGCTCCTCAGTGCTAAACCTGGCTAGCAGTGAATTTTTTAGATGCGAGGGAATGTGTCTAACTTCTGACATAAATGAGAGCTAGCCCTCAGCTGCTTCATTTATTCCAGGACCAGCGAGATGCAGCTAGTTCCCTGCAGCCCCATCCTGCCTTGATTCTGAGCTTGTCTTGGGCAGGGGAGACTGCCAGCAGCAATGCATGCAGCTGATGCCTGTTACTGAATATCCAGTATCAAGAGAAAGGGAAACAGATGATTTCTCCTAAAAAAAAAATCTCCCCTTTGGTCTTGGTTCAGCCATATGCATCAGTGGGGCCTGTTGAATGGCTGTCTTTTTCTCCTGGGTACTCTGTGCCTCAAAGCATCCTCCCTTCCATCCGTGCTACAGCACCGTCATTCCCCTGAGTACAGTCTACTGACCTACACCAGTGAAAAGAGACTCAACCTTTCAGCATTGTTCATTTTATGAATCGAATTAATTACATTCATTTGGCATCTCTAGGAAGCCTTGTGTCAGGAATGAGCATTTTGCTTCTCGAAGATAAGTGAAATAGGTTAGGACAACAACAGTTTTAGATTGGGCTTAAGACAAAAGATAGGTTTTAATTAGTCTCTGAAAGCTAGGTCTAACTCTGCAAGCCCTTTATCTTCCAAGAGAGTGAGTACTAGCAATTGTTCCATTGCCTACATTGTCTCAGCTGACAGTACAATAAGCTAGAAAGGGCTTAAGTCATGAAGGGTTTTAAGCAATTAAATATGTCTTTAAATTAGTACCCATTTGGATTAGCAAGTAGATTTTCTTACAGAAGAAAACTTGTCAGTCAAAACAGAAAGACAATTTAAAGAACACAATCTTGGTACTGTGTCATGGAATCACATGGATGAAAAGTAGGATAACCAGTAAAGGCAAGGCAAGGAAAATGTATCTTAAATAACCCTATTAGCCTTTTATGTATGTTAAAGTTTAGGGAAAATCCTTCCCCCTATAGAGTTACAGCACTGTTTCTGAAGTGAAAGTGGATAACCTGCTCTAATTGAAAACTGAGTCTGGTATACCCATGCCAGTTAGTAACATGCTGCTTTACAGACAGTCACGTCAAATGAATTAGCCTCATGTAGCTTTGAACACCTACACAATAGACACTAAACCTGAATTAGTCATCAAATTTTCAATTGCAGGCAACGGAGAGCAGTGAGTACATTTAGAACACAGTTCACATGGACTATTTTAGGTGTTTAGCTTAGGATAAAGTTAATTGTTCCTTAAATATCACTATATCTCCTCACTGACTATACGGTGAAATGAATCATACTCATCATGACTGCTTATTCAAAGTTCATTACAGCTTGCTTAGTTTACATGCACTTTAAAACTCCTTTGCTCTGCCACTGCATTATAAAAATGATGACCAGAACCACAAACTTACTGAAATAATTCATCAATACTGATAAAATAAGGTATCAATAATATAGAATAAAGATGAAAAAATGGGTCTAATATTCTCAAAACTTCCTTTTACCTTCTTCCCTACATATTAAGCACCTCAGTGAATATTCAGTGAATAACTAGTAATTCTGTCACACAGAACACCTTGCCTCTCAAAATAAAAAATATTAACAGAGGGACACTGAAGCATTATGTTTATTACTGTTATTAAAATCCAGATTCAATATATTGGACATAGTCAGTATTTCTGGAGGTGAAAATGCAGTATCAGGTATCTATTGCCAGCCTATTTAATGAGCTACAAGAAAGCTGTTGCTGGAAAAGACACAATTTCTGTCCTCTTGTCCAGAGCAAATACTATCAGGATAATATTTATTCAGAGAGAGAAACAAATTGATTATGCTTCATACAAAAGGAGATATGACCTGGAACAATGGTTTGGCTCGCCACAGTTAAGAATATCCAGTCTAATGAACACACTGCCAGGCTATATATATATGCAAGGGTAGCTCTTCAGGCACTGCACTGGTATAAAAGATCACTATATAGAAGACTGGAGGCTGATTTTAGTGTATTATGGATGAAGGTGTTTGAAGGTGTGCTTCACAGCATTACAATGTCAAAATGTCGTCTAGCCTTGGATCAAAGACATTCAAATACTTTCTTTGGTTGTTACACTGGGCTAAATTTTACCTCTGGAAACAGTGTGTGTTTAGTTACAGATGACTCTGTGTCTAAGGCAAAAATAGCCGATTCATGGCTATGGAGTTGCATAAGGCACTTGAGCAGATGAAATACGGGTTATATGCTGGAACCGTCTCATGCAACTGCAGCATGCTGTACTGGCATGCAGAATGCTGCATACGCTACAGCCCTGGCTGGAAGAGGAAGCGAGCCAACAAGGTAGCTCCAGAAGTCACTGTTAGCTCCCAAGGTTCCCAAGGACCATCTGTCCACTCAGTCCACGTCCATGCTACGTGCAGTGGTGGGGAACTACTGTCAGAGTCAGCTGGGAAAATCCCTCATACCTCCTTTTCCCCTCAGAATACTAAAATAGAAGCTGCTCCACTTAAGAACCAGGATGTGGAGTGATGTTTTCATCTGATTATAATTAGGATAGCTGCTGTTAATATTTTTAAAATTAATTTAATAAAGAGATGCCATGAAAATAATAAAATGTCAAAATTGAAAACATGTATTTAAAAACTGGAACATGTTTGTTGGAATGTTGTCACTGTTCCAGTTTTCTTATCAGGAAATAAAGTCTAAATTTCTTTTTTTTTTCTGCTCTAATTCTAAACATCTGTGAAAGATATACCAATATAAATGAGCCAAGTAAGTAGCTAGAACCTGATCCAAGCAAGCTTTATCATCCTGTATCATCATACAATCATAGAACCATAGACTGGTTTGGGTTGGAAGGGACCTTCAAGACCATCCAGTTCCCCCCCCTGCCACGGGCAGGGACACCTTCCCCCAGCCCAGGTTGCTCCAAGCCCCATCCAGCCTGGCCTTGGGCACTGCCAGGGATGGGGCAGCCACAGCCTCTCTGGGCAGCCTGGGCCACTCTCTCAGGGAAGAACTTCTTCCTCACATTTGGGCTAAATCTACTCTCTTTCAGTTGAAAGCCATCACCCTTTGTGTTATCACTACTTGCCCTTGTAAAAAGTTGCTTACAAAAGATGAGGATAAAATGAGGAAAATAACTTTTAAAAGTGTTTCTCTGTTCCAAACAGAGATAAGCTCACTTTTGGGCATTTAACTCAATAGGTTTTTTAATGTTAAAAACATTTCCATATATTTAATTCTTACAAATGCAGGACTGTATCAACTGTCCATCCAAGCTGTTTTCAGAGAGATTCAAAGGCAAGGCAGTCAGCCTTCCACTTCTTTGTACTAAATACACTTTCTTAACCATACAGACTTCACAAAATAAAAACATATTTTACTCATCTCTTTCATCTCTGTATACCATTGTGTACTTGCTGTGCAGTGTTGCTGAGAAGGTGGTCTGTAAATTCTAGTTCTAGGGTTTTAATTGCCCGATAATCTGCAGGTTCTCACTGTCCAATAAAGATCCCTTGGACTTGCCTAAATTTTACTGGTATGCCTTACAGTATAACAGAAATACATCTGTTCCATCTACATTCCCCCTATTTATGAGATATTTCGAAATATTTTTTTTTTAAAGTGTGTTTTCTTTTTTTCAGTTCAATCTGCTGAACAGTGTCAAATGGAGATAAAATGAGAAGGACAAAAAAATAAAAGAATCATGCAGAACAAAAAGCCTCATTTATCAGGTCAGAAAATCCAGTCCTCCTAAAACGGGTATTATCCCATTTATAAGCTAGTTCACATACTTAAGTACCAACAGGTCATTTTCTTGGGTACTATCTGAAGCCTCACCTCTTAATCTTGCCTGTAAATTTTTATGGGTGTTTAACCTGTGCCAAGAATGTGACATTTAAATCAGTGGAGGTTTCTTATTTTGATCCCCTTCTTGTACAGCTTTTACAAGGAGTACCTTAAAGCGTAAGTGTCACACATTCCTCATGAGAGAGAGACTGGCAAATTTATGGGGACATATACATGCCTAGACAGCAATTGATTGCGATTAAAATGGTGGAAGTATGTTCACACAGATGTGGAATTCAGACTAAGCAGACTGTACAGCTTAACTGCTCTACCAGATAGTTCATTTTATAGCTGTTATTACACATTCTTTCTCTGTTTTCAAAGCGTTTGGTATACAGCAGCAAATTTATTGTGTTTGGGGTTTTTGTTGTTTTTTTTTTTTAATCTTACACATATAATAACTCCATGTGTAGTTTCTTATAATTTAGCAAGGAGGAAAAAACTGAGGAAAAAGCATTAATATTTCTACAATAACAATGCCTCAGTCTTTTTTATAGTTTTCTTCTTTCCAAATATCTTCAAGTATTTTATAAACATAAAACAACACTGAGAAAACTACTTTGAGGCTGACAAATTTTAACCATTCTACAGACACAGAAATGCAGACGCGGGGAATCTCCCTATTTTTTGTCAGGAGCAGAGCAGACACAGCAGCTCATATTTCAATGCAGGCTAGCAAGTTGAGAGTATACCTCTCTTCTGGCACACCTAAGAAGTCGATGAGAAAGCCAAGAAAGCCAGGAAAGCCTCTGGATTTTCATTCCTGCAGCTGCTAGTTCAAGCTCCATTAACCCCCTCTCCTATATGTGTATACCCATATGTGTAACAACCGTCCTCCAAACCCCGTAGACACAGCCACGCAGGATGGATGCACAGGTGAAGTTGTGGGAAAGGCCAGTGTCACAAAGCAGGACCAGATTTACTGTATGATGAGCTTATGCCTTTCCTTTCCACACAGATTCCCGGATTTTAAACGAGCAGGTGCCACTGCCATCATCTGGCCTGATCTTTTACTCAGACATTCCAGCTCATCGGTAGGCATTTAGGGCTGGAGTAATGATCTAAGCTGGAACTGCCATCCGCCTAAACCATCTGTGTCAGAGACTGCTAGACCAGAACATAACACTTACAAATCTGATGAATGCAGAGGGATGTAGTCCTACAATATGGTACCCCAAAGGACCATATGGAGTACCCAGTGATTAGGGAAAAGAAGACATTCTGGCCTAAACCCTCCCCCCTTTTTTTTTTATATTGTTCTGTCTGATATATTCCCTCAACTCTATCAGGCACCACGACTGCTGAGTGCCCTACGAGAAGAAATCTGGAAAAAAGAAACTTAAGGTAGGATTCATTGCACATGTCTAGATCCGAGCTAGTCACATAAACTCCCTTCATAACTAATGAAGAGACATAAGCACTTGCATGGTGTGACTGATTTCAGCATGAAGTGATGTCTAAAATATGTCAGATGAATCACCGCTTCTTTTTTTTTTTTCTTTTCCCTGATTATAAAAGGAGCATAAGATGAGTCACCTGGATTGAGACATCTGCACTGGAGATATCTGGTTAGGTGGGTTGGATCCCACCCCGAGCTTCTTCTGAGGCTGTCAGACCACTTTCTGACAAATCAAACACCCAAAGATGAGCAGTCCTGTCACCTTCCATGTATTTAGAGCAGCAGAACCTATCCCTCAGCACAGTCAACGCACTTGGGCTGTTGTCTTTAGGAGAACAAGGAGATAATTGACAGCTCAAAATATAAAATTAGGAAAGCCTGTTCTCACAATGTTAGTGTGACAGGGGACACAACAGCCTGCATTTTATCCGTGAAAATTCTACATGCCAATGCTCATGCATTGCCAGAAATAAGGAGCATGCAAAAGTGTTTCCTGTATACGACAGACAGAAACCCCCTGAATTCATATAGAAAATGCATCCTAATTTCCCTGAGATCTAAAGGAAATTTTTTTTTTAAATTAAATGCACAAAATGGGACTCCTAGAAAATGGATGTAAAGTTTCATTTACCATAAATCAGTGCCTATATGAATTAAACACATATTCATGACTTAAGCCTCATGGAGGCCTTGGTGTATTTTCAAAGGGACAGAATTTCTGAATATTTTTCCTAGCCAATCACTTAAACCACTGGGAGAGGCTTATTATTATTTTTGCCTTATATAAAAAAAAATTAATGCTATACTTTGCAGTTAAATTCTTAAGGTTAAAATTTTGAAAGCTATTATATCTATATATATAGCTATATCTGTCAATATATTTTTTTGTGCTAGACTTTAGATCAGGCTTATATGCTTCTGTGGAATTCACTAGACTTTTTTGCACCTATCACAGCAGTCTTGTTAGTAGAAAAGTTTTCCAATATTGCCTACTTTTCAGCACTGACTTTTCTGGTTTGCCTTCCATTTGTTTTCTTTCCTGTATTTTGTCACAAATTTATAGCATCTGTATGACAGTAAATTTTGCAGCACTGCGTAATAGGCTATGAGGTTGCTTTTAGCACATCTATTAATTTTCTGCCATCTTCTTCATTTCCTATATTTTATTTGACACATTAGATTATTTATGAACCGCTTCTTTATTGATATTTACTTTAATCTTGTTTATTTCTCTGTTTTACTTTAGGAAAGAGCTCAGCTGGTCAGGTCTTAAGGGTACCCATGCCAAACTCTTAAAGAACATACATCAACACCAAGAGAGCTGCTTTTCAGGCACTGGGTAATAGATGTGAGTAAATGAATCACAACAAATAATCTAGTCAATAGGCTAGATTCTCTTTTCCTCACATTTATTCAACAAATAACATGTCAAACATAATATTCTGCAGATTGATGGGTTGGGAAATTTGAGCAGTGTGTGCTTGACCAAAAGTGGGCACATGAAGTTGTTCCTGTTCCTTTACTTAATAAGACAGCTCACTTTTCCATAAGGCTGCATTCCCCTCTTGCACCCGATGTGCAGGGAACAAGGCTGTGCTGTAATTTGGGCAGATGGCTGCAGCGCAGGTTGCTGCAGTTCGTACCTCTAGCTCCAGCTGTGCTCATTCAACAACCGAGGTGGTGCTTTTATATAAGCACAATGTAACATAGAGGCTTCTAAGTGCAAAGCTGAGACTTAATTTCGATGATTGTTTTCCATGTACTTTTCTGCAAATGGAGTCTTTGTGGACATTCAGTGCAGTACAGTAGGAAAACAGCTAAAGTAAATCAACTTATTGTTTAAAAAGATCACCA
This sequence comes from Elanus axillaris, assembly GCA_026212715.1. NCBI lineage: Eukaryota > Metazoa > Chordata > Aves > Accipitriformes > Accipitridae > Elanus > Elanus axillaris. The sequence continues at coordinate 3,983,179 of JANZLQ010000065.1, forward strand.
CAGTCAATTTTTGCACAATTAGAGTCATTCTACTACAGATCTTGTTTCATAATGGAATTCACTTCTTTTAAAAAACAAATAGCTGTGCTATAAAAAAATTAAAACTCCAGATTTCTTTGTAAGGATTAAAATACAGTCACCATCCTGTTCACTGTGTTAATTGGTAAGGCTGACTGAAGGGTGCCATGGAGCTGCTTAGCAAAGATGTGCTTTTAAATTAAAGCCAAAGGGATGGACTGTGCCTTCTTAAAAAGAGGCTGATGCTTTCTGTCAGACCTCGGGCTGGGTAATCAAAGGAAAAAGCTACCCATGATTTGAGAGTTTTGTTGTCCCATGTTTCAGTGCTGTGTCCTGTAGACTGTGCTAGCAGAGACTGCCAGGGAGACCATCAGCAGTTTGGGATGAGATGCCTGTGGTTACGATATCTGAAAACAAAGTACTAAATGTGGTTGTGTGTTTGTAGAAGGAAGGGAGGGAGTTGTGGGATTTACCTAATTCAGTGTGCATCTGGTAGAGTAGGCTTCTTCACTGACTGACAAAGGTGTAGGTACTCCTGTGTTTTACAGACCAGAACAAAGAAGGCATGTGTTTCACAGCTTTCAGAGGTCTGAACTGCGCTGCACTCTGCAATTCTACGTTCATATAAACAATGATTTTGCCACTTAATATCTAGGTTCCCACTTTTTAAAATTTATGTTTTATTTTTCAAAAAGAAAAGGAAGAAGAACAGTAAAGAGAAATTTCTAGTCTCTCATTAGTTACTGATACTTTCTAATTCTAGTTTTGATGTATGTTTCATCGGGGGTGTTGTTGTGGACAAACAAAAGGTGCTTTCTGATATTATCAGGCTACCAAAAGACTTCACAGACCTAGTGCCAACAAAGTTGACTTATTGTGTAGGGAATATAGTAACCTGAAATATATGATAGATGTAACATTAATACATCTTTTCTCTTCTTAGAACCACAAAATACTTTCATGTCTTCCTCTTGCTACCATTAGCTCTATACTCTTTCAGTCACCCATTAGAGTTTTGTAAGTCATTTGCACTTTAAACCAATTATCTTCTTGTCTCCCTATGGCTTCAAATGTTAATACGTGTATGTACAGCAGACGCTGGCTGGGTGGGTAGTTGAGCATTGTCCTGGCTATATAACCTGAGCCACCCTCTGTTCATTACCTCCTTTCATGACAAGGAGCACTTGCTGCCCTGCTTCAGCCAGGCTTCTCCAGCTTTGTGCCTGCCTGCGCAGCCCCCGTCCTGGTACCCCACTCTACCCCCAGGACACACACATTTTCAAAGCCAGCTCTTCATTCTGCCTGTTTAGCACAGATAATAGATACCAGCCTTGTAACAACAGTTGTGCTTCTTTCATCATGCCAGATACTCTCATCTCCGAGCTGGTGTGCCAGTGCCTGAAAATGTATACCACATGTGCTAATCTACCCCAGAAAGGATTTTTGGATGTGATATCTCTCCAAAGAGGGAAAGTAAAACTCAGATACCAGCAGAAGTACAAGACTTACAGATGCCTTTGAAGTATGGACATTGATTTGATCCACAGTTTTGCACATTCTCATGTGAAGGTTATAGCACATATCATTTTATGACATTTATACAGGGAACCTTATCTCAGGGAAACCTTATTTATATGACCTCAAATTTGGAACTGGAAACCTTCCAGGTAGTAGGTCCTATCAAAGTCACCAAATTTCAGGGCAAGCTAGTAAGTATGGAATTTTAGAACATGTAGAAAAATCATCCTTTAAGCCAAGAGGATTTGCTAATGTAGCTCTGGCTTTGCAAAAGTTTCAGCTGGCCCATATCCAGGTGACTCACCTGCCTGGGCAGACATACCCTAGTAATGGTTATCTGTTTCAATGTTCCTGTAAAGTTGTGGACACCCATCTAGGGTAATTAAGCTGAGGTTGCCCACAGCATTAATATCTAGAGGTATGGAAAAGTTAGAGGCATATTATAAGAAACAACAAGTCCATCTGAGCCCGCACAACCTAAAAGGGAAGTTTTTGCACTCATGAACAATTCCTTAGTACTGAAATCTTTATTATTCTTTGAATATGTTCTGTGTTTAGGCTCACAGAAACCTTTCCTGAAATGATGGCTATAGAAATGCCATCACCTTTGTGCTTGGAGTGAATATAACTGCCACTGCTCATTTGCATGGTGAAAGCTTAAATTAGCTTTATGTCACATCTATAAAGGAAGCACAAGCATGAGATATAGATCCGCAGTAAAAATAACTTATAAATTCTTATATAAAAACATATAAAGTATGGCAAACTGAATTGAATAATAGACAATTAATAAAATTTTATTAAATATCTTATTCAGTTAATTTTTCCATTTCTATTTTAGTTACACCTAGAATATTTGTTATATTCTACATCAGTATTGTCATTATTTGCTATCTAATTATTTGGTTCTTTATGATCTGCAAGCAACTCCAGAGCAACTCCAGAGTTGTAAAAAGCTGTTCACTCAATAATTCACCACTTTTTTATTAATATTAGTTTATTCAAAGTATCATATAATTTCTTATTACATCACTTAGGTTATGGCTATTTCTTCTCATTTGTTACCACTTTTCATCAGAGTACAGTAGCAGCTTGCTGGATAAAGTATATTTCTTCAAAAAGTATGCCTAATGAGCTTGCAGAAAAGTAAAAAGGTCATGCCAGTTTTGGGACAGTGAGCTTAACATAAATGAAACTTGAAACAAACCTCTTAGCGTCTCTGCTTCATTTTCTACCCAGGCATATGTTTCCCATTTCTACTATCAGAAAGACTCTGCAAAACAAAGGTAAGTAATGTACCAAGGCAAGCCAACCTCAGGTTTTTCTAACAGTAGGTAAAGTGAATCCTTCACAGCCTCCAGTGTGAGTGAAATCAAAAGGCAAAGTCAAATAGTACAGCTATTGCACCATCAAATGTTTTACTTTGACATCAGAGTAGGTCTATAGGCTTTGCACCTCACCCAGAGGAGTTGGGTGCTACCAAAGAGACTGAAGGGATGCAGCCATTAGAATTTGTTTGGAGAGAAAAATTCCTGTTTTAAAACTAATTAAGGTTCCATTAAGATTAATTAAAGCAAATGAGTTATGGGAAAGTAGAGGATAAAACTTAGATTCCTGCATTAATGTCTGTAGTCAGATCCAAAATTAGAATTAAAGCTTCTTAGACATTTTGTATGTCTCTCCCCACTCTTGGCTAAAGAGTAGAATCCAAAACTCGATGGAAGCATGCACACACCATGCCTGGTAGACATCATGTGCAGGTAAAGACAAATGCCTGGGAATGAAATTCAGAACTAAGAAGGAGGTAGCCAGCTGGAAACACTAAGCAAAAGCAGTGATGTGAAGTTGTGACTCCTTTCAGGGCTGCAGGGAGACACTGCAATTGATTTTTGATACCTGTAGATACTGTTTTACTCCCTGGCTAAATGAGGAATCGCTCTCTTCTTTTAACCATGGTCAGGAAAAGCGTTTCAGCAACTGGACAGCCAGGGCCAGTTTCAGGCTGTGAACAAAGCAAAGCTTGTGTGTTTTCCCATGCTGGGTCCCATTTCTGGACCTGGTTCTTAAAGATACTTCTAGGTACCTAAATACAATGCCCTGATTTTTAAATGACTGAACAGGTTTTGGCTAACAGTCACTAATTGGATTTTGAGCTAGCTTGTGTATAAGTGTAAGAACAGGAGATTTGAATTTAATAGTACATTAAGTAAAACAATCTGGAAAAGCTGAGATTCTGTGGACAAAAACATCCATATTAAACGTTTCCTCTGCCAACTTAGTAAATATTCATCCAAGTAAATAGCTTGGAAAAATTAATTGGCCCATGAGGAGTTGTCATGTTAAATTTGTACGCTAGATTCAGAGTTAGAAACTGTGAAATAGAGAGTTTTGAGTTCCTTTGTAAGGGCAAATCTAATGTAGTCAGGAGTCAGTAAAGTGCCAGAATAATAAACCAGTTATCGAAGAGGCAATATTACCTATTTGGACTAGGAAACTGCAGGTTGTTTTTCTTAGTCTAAAATTCCTAACAGCACCTGCCCATTAATTGAACACATCTAACACATACAAGTTAAAGTGGAATAAGGCTACTATTTATTAAACATTTACACAGACTTGTACTACTGTTGAAAGTGGAGCTGAGTGGACAACTGATTATTTTTTGCCAGTGAATGAAAAGAATGAACAAATGACAACTGTTCAGATCAACAAGTTATTGATCCTTGCGATCGCACTCCATTTTTCCTTCACTAGAAAAAGAGAGTAAAAAAGGAAGCTCAGCCCCATTGCTCTCCTAGAACAACCATTTTTGAAACCTTATTAAAATGAAGGCACTATTTAAAAGAACTAGGAATAGCCTCAAAAGTAGAGGTGGTTATAATCTGAAAATAATCCATAGTATGTTGATGGTTACTTTTCAGAGCAGGGTTGAGTAGTCATCTTAGGAAGAACAGGGAGCCATCATATCTAATATGAGTTTCTCAAACATTAGGCACTGGAAAAGAAGCATATAGTCACCTGTATATTGAGCATCATGCTGTAAAAATATTGGGGTTTTTCTTTTTTTTTCCCCAGCTGAATATTTTTATTAATTCCAGTTTAATTCTTGTTTTGTTTTCAGTCTAATAAAACCAAAAAAGTGCAGTAAAAAGTTCCTTAATGCTTCTTGAAAGTTTATTATGCTTTTCTACGGATCCCAGAGCAAATCCTATTTCTCTACTATAGTTCGTATTTCTTGTGTCCTGTCTGTTACCAACTCATTTGAAGTTTTCATGCAGTGAACTCATGCAAATTCTTAATTAACTTTTCTAAATATTGAGCAATATGTATATATATTTATATATATGAGAAAGAAAAAGACTTAATTAGGAGTTATAACATAATGGTAAGCACTATAATTCGAACAGTGTATAAGTATGTGTATATATATATATATGTAAATGTATAGATATATATAAACATGTATACACATGTCGTGGTTTCAGCCCAGCCGGTAACAAAGCACCACGCAGCCGCTTGCTCCCTCCCCACCACCCCGGCCCT
>JANZLQ010000065.1:3997152-4015871 GCA_026212715.1 Elanus axillaris
CTGTCTGTGTTGTGCTGATTTCAGTATGGAGAATTCCTTTTTGTTGACGAGGAGTGGAGTGTGTGTAAATTGTCCGCTTCTTGTCTATGTTGTGATGATATTATTATTATTTTGATTTGATTATTTTGTCATTCTGCTTGAGGAAATACTGTGTGTGCTACAACTGGTAGCTTGCTTTGGATAAAACCCCAAGTCTTTCTCAATGAATCACCAGTTAGGAGCGAGGCTCTGGGAAGATGGAGGCAGGGAAGAAAGAGAGGAGCGGAGTCAGGCTCAGGATGCTCAGGCGTCTTAGGAACGCACAGCTGGGAGGAAATCCTGGATCACTGAGTCTGGTGGCTTGGTATCACCATCACCATGTAGTATGCTTACTCAGGGATTATATTCAGACATGGTTAAAAATTGTTATTTTTCTGCCCTCCCCCACTCTTGTTGGAATGTTATTTTTGATAATTTCTGTTCTGATAGTTGGAAGCCTTTTAATCAGTTACTTATAATGCTTCTGCACACATTTTCTTGATTTTTACCCTGATGTGTCTGTAGGCTGTCATTGTATACTACTGGACTTCCCTGTTTGCTAGATCAGATGAACCCATGTACTTTTAAGTTTTTCTGCTCTTGATCTCTTTCTGCATTATCTACCTATATGTAAAACCTTTCAGGAGTAACAGCATTCAATACTATGTTCTCCAACAGCACTAGACTTTGTCTTTGAGTACTTGCTCGTCCTTCCTCATTAACTTTAAACTCTGTTGGGTTAACTTTTGGTGCTTTAATCTATGTAGACACTCACTTAGGGTGCAGCGATACAGCTACAAAACTAAGAAAGTGTATAAATAACTCTTTCTAGGCAAATTCAGGATCTATTCCATAAATGAAGAGACAGTGTAAGTAAAAAATTACATTGTCAAATTGAGATGGTTACAGAATAGGTCTCAACAGCTGAGCAAGTTAACCTATACTCCATTTATGGGCAATTTTAGGCAATAACGCATGTGATTTATTTTAGATGCCTTCTACAGGCCCAAATGAACTTCTGTCTTGATGTAAGTGATCAGCTTTCTATTAACTGTAAAAGGAAACTCAAGAGACTTATTCACATATCAGTATTATTATCATAGGCATGTATATTTAACTAGATAAATCTCACCCATTAGGTCTCATGCAAGGAGACCATGCTTTCCTGCACAATGAGAGAGTAAAGTATTAGGTAAACTTTGAGAAAATATTTAGAAAAAAAGATAATTGGGGAGAAAGTAGTTAACTATTATCATTATCTATGTATTCAGTAAATAAAACTATTAACTCTTCACTAGCTATTCAGTGAAATAGGGATATGCATATGACATCAATATAATACATTTGCACATGACCTGTTGAAAAAAACCCAAAATGAAACATGACCAGTTCTTCCGTTAATTTAGTTGTTGACAGACCCATTGTTAGAACAGATTGCAGTGAGTAACCATCTGGCTTGTATGAGCAAAGATTTTGTTCAAGAAACTTTGTCTTGTGGAATTCTGCTCTTTGGAAAAGTAAGAAAAAAGCAGGAAGCATTTTCTTTCCCCCAGGTGAACTTTCCCCTTTCTGGATCTCCAGTTCAAGTGGAGAAAAGCAGCAGTGTCTTCTGTGAGCTTCAGCATCTGCTTTTCCTGAAATACTTGTGTGCAGGATGAGTCCCAAGCAGAGATTAATTCACCAAATAATCAAGAATTAAAGGAGAGCGATTGATCAAATATTAGAAAGATTTATGAGCAAGAAGGTCCTGAGATGAAACACTCCTAAAAATTCAGGCTAATACTAAACATTTGCCAATTTTGGTATATTATTCAATGTTATTAAAAACTTCCACTCAGCCGTGACATCCCAAAATATTCATCACCCAACTAGTATCTAGACACCTTGCCAGCATGAGTGAGAGCAACACGTAAGTGTCAGGAATGGTTTAGGTTAACTGATCCTATTGCTCAGAATGAGGGCAACTCACTGGAAAGAGCAATTTGTGCACACTTTGCAGGACTGCTGCTCTCAGCCAGCCAGGCTTGTCTGCACATCCACCTGAACGATGGCTACTGGGTAACTCCAGGCAGTAATCCACAGTCATCGATCCTGCATAGTAACCAAGGACTGCAATTGGATTATGTCGATCCATGATGGTTAACAGTTGGACTCAACAATCTTAAGGGTCTTTTCCAACCTAAATGTTTCTATGATTCTATGATTTCCGGGAGCATTTGCTGTGCATATGACAGATACATAATCTGCTTAATATGACGTTTTAATATCATCATCATGTGACAGGATTGCTAACTGTACAGCCCAATTGATATGGTAAAAAATTGGATGATGTAATCTGAAAATAATTTGTTAATCAGTTTCCAGAAGTACATTCTTCTTAATGTGTGGCTGTCTATATTTTCAAGGTGTTGTGATACATAGGCTGATGGGAAGAGTGTTTTAAACAGTAGCTCTACTGTAGCACTGCTAAGACTGGAGCCTGTGGGGAAAATTTGGAGACATATTGTCAACACTAAGATAATACTCTTCCTTTCTCAGAAATATTTCTTGTAAAATTTATTCTAAAAATAGCATGTGCATTGCAAGTGGTCTTGAATACAAGTTTGCTACCAGAGTTAAAAGACAAAAGTTTCTAAAGGGCTGTGAGGGTGGGAGTGCAGATGGACATGTGATCGTAAACTCTGAAGACAAGCCACCATCTGGAAAGTCCAGAGACCTTTTTTCCTGGAAAAGGACAAAGGATACAAACCACCCCCCTCCAATAATTACTGGGTCTGCATTCAAAACAGTATAAAATACAAAGATTGATTTCCTCAAAAATACTCTCATTGCCTCTTTATCAGGCTGGCAAATAGAACAGAGCAATGGGGCCAAGATGTTCTCTAAATTCACTATCACTTGGCACACAGGAATAAATATCTTTTGCAACACAGATTGGAAAAATAGAGGTAGTCCATCAGCAATTAAGATGAATGAGTTTTGCTTCTCTCTGAGGGTTTGCTGTCATCTGGCATGTCAGCTAATACTAGTCTGAGAAAGAGCAGGTATATAAGATTTTCTTCATACCTAGACATTCAGTAGACCATTCCTACAGCTGGGAATTTCTCATTTTCATGCACTAAATTAAAATAAGTTTCCCAGCCACTGTTCAATGGTGCCACATACAGCAGAATCAGTGAACCTTTATTTCATCTGGCATGACTAGATAAATTTTAGACGATTGTGACCTTCAGTGATAGTTTTGTACAATGTTTGGTAGGTTATTTGATGCACCGATGATTTGGAAAACCAATTGTTCATCTTACTAATAAGTAATTTCAAGTTTCTGGAGAGTATTTCACCTGCTGCACTAGATACTTCCAGATGGAGTGAATAACATACCTGAGAAGCTAAATCCTTCTTTAGACTCTGTTGTTGACACCAACCATTGCACTTACATAACTTTACTGGTTCTTTGCTCCTTTTTCAGAGCTAAATAATTTTTTGCAATCCTTATTTCAGCATCTAAACATTATTTTCTGCACCCCATCATTCACATTTAATCAAGGAAAGAAAGCTGTCATTGCCTTTCATGTAATTACTTTTAATATTAAAGAGCTGTTTTACATAAGTTTATTATATTGATGTCTGTAAATGCCTTTGAAAAGAGACTTGCAACATTCTTCAGTTCTCTATGCAGAGAAGGTAAACCCCATTTTGTATTAGGACATAACACTTTTTTCTGTGAAGGTCAATGTGGCTTGCACATTCTCTGCTCCTGTGCCTACATAGTTCATCCAACTGAAAAAAATGATAATCTAATACATGAAGTAGCAAAAAATAATGCCAGTCCACCTTCAAAAGCAATTGTTTTGATTCCATGTTTTGCTATCATGAATGGTAATTTCTTTTGCCTAGCACAAGAAAACGCAAAGAAAGCAGAAGTACTTTTTTACTGTTTAAATATTGCAGTAAGTCAGCATGCCCCACATTCAGGTGGTGCAGAACACAAAAGATCTAAACCAAACTTTATGGACATCACTGGGAACCACCTTCAGCTATTTTTTTTAACCTGTTTCTGTGTAAACACTAGTTCCCAGTTCTCGTGTTGTATTTCAGTTTGTTTTCTTCACATTATATTGGTAGTCTGAACCATGTTAATAGTATTAGAAAACAATGCATATTCAATAGTTATTGATGGTGTGAATCACTCATCTGCCAGACTTAGAAGTCTGTAATGTTTTACCCTTTCCAAAACATATACTCACATTTGTCCCCAGAGCAGATCTTACTATTCACAATCTCATCTACGCAAAGAAATACAATGGTAAAATAAGTTAACAAAGACATTTGGCTCAGACTACTTCATACCTGCATGTTAATACACAGAAATCCTATTTGCTGAGGGGAGAAAAAAAGAGCGTGCTTTGCTGAAACTTGATTAAAGTAACTGACATTCCCTTAAAACTAGGTTTTGTGCTAACCAGTAGGTTGCAAGTCTGCTTACCAGATGATGTCCTAAATAAGATGAGTTCACAGAGAAAACAACTAAAAAAGCAACCTCTCTAGCATATGCTCCCTCTGTCCTCTATTCTGCCTCTTGCCCAAAGTTTGTTTCTTTCAGGCTGTTGGTTGCTGAGCTTTCCCTCCTGTCTTGCAACCTGGAATTTACTTGGGGCAGGGATGCAGAGAGACCAAAAGAAAGGCAGACTCCCATCCACTCCTTCTTCTTCTCCATCTATCCTTAACACTGTGGAACTAGGAAATTCAGAATTAAGGTAATATCTTCTACACCATTTTCCCACCTTCTATCTAAAATAATTTAACATGGAAACAGTTGTTCTTGATACTTAAACATTTTCTGAAGGAGAACACAAGGGCCATTTCCCACATTCTTTGTTACCTATTGTTCAGCCCATGACATTGAATTTAATTTCCTTATTGGACTCTGCAAGGTTTGTCAAGTAAACTAGCAAATATGTATTTGTCAAGTGTGACCAAAATATTTCTCTCTTTTTTCACTCCTGTGAACAATAGACAGTTACAATATATTGTATATATATGAAGGTATGGGCACAGTGTAGGTTTTTCACCTTTTTTAAAATAAACTCTTATTCTTGAAGAAAGTATTTCACTTTCAATCAAGTCAGAGCTGACACCAAAGAAATCTGTTGTAAAATGGTTGAATTTTCTTGCTTTTCTCAGACCAATGTACTCCTGGCTCTTTTTAAAACTGTGTAAAGAATAACTGACTTATGATGTTTGAGCAATCTTTAAATTTTTTAAAGCCTAATGGCAAAATAATGTGTTCAAAAACACGGTCTACAGTCATCATCCCTTTAACTGCATGTTAAGGACAAACCAACATAAGCAAGAAAAACTCCATCTGACAGATGACGGCTTTACATCTATATGCATCAGGGCCTGTTTTTTTTTTCTGCAGGCACTCTAATAGGCAGATTATTTTTAATATAATAATAATAGCTAAATGCTAGCCGCCTTTACCTAGTTATATATGAGAAAGAGCATTTGTTTAGGAACTTGGATACCAGGGTTCAGTGCCCTCCCTGGACTTAAAAGTATAAGTCCCATGTCTTCCTGAAGAATACTTGATTCCCAGATTAAAGAATAGGTAATGATGACTGAAGGATGGAATAGATCAGTTTTCATCTCCTTCCTATCTTTCATCCTTGGTAGTTAATGCAAGACTTTTGGGGCTAGGAAAGGGGAAGTCCAAAGGAAGATATACTCTGTAGCTTGTTGCTTAGCTTAGTCCCTTGAAAGGAGGCAATCCTGGATTCAAGATTCTTCCTTCAGGATTAGTTTTGCTTTTTTTGTGAAGTGACTATTTAATGTAAAATATACTGTAGGGGAAGCGAAACTCTGGGTTTTAGATTACATTCTGCCCCCATGTTTTAAGAACAAGGAGATTCAGACACTGCTGTGTAGGCTCCTAAATCCATTACTGGACTTCACCCTTTGCTAAGTAAGTACTCTGTTCATAACTTAAAGGGAAAAACAATGGAATATGCATTAGTAAGTAAGCCCTTTTCATTAGATTGTCAATTCCTGTTATGATTTATGGAGAAGGTGGCAAATTCTCTTTAGGAATATTGCTAAGTAACAAGGCTGGTGTAGAGAACAACATAAAGAAATTACAGGGTACTGTAAAACCGTTCAAAAGGAAGACATCTCCAAAATGAGTGTTTTCAATGGGCAAAAAAGATTTCAAATATTTTCATCACCATTCAAATTTATGCAAAACGTATTAGTAAACTAGACAGAACAACTCTGGAAAAAGGTCTTTTCTACTAAAACTACTGTATAATGCAAACCTTCCTCCTAATTATTGCTACAATTATGTCATTGTTTGAACATCCATTTATTCCCCACTTTGTGCAGCTCTTTATAAATCACTAAGGAGTTTCTTTAATGTATATACTGGCAGCATATTAAAAAAATGTTACTGCTTCTCTAATATATTTCTTGTTTTAGAATGGCACATAATTATTAAGAAATACTGGAGGAAACCTATATTACATTTCAGGCATTGATGAGGATGGATTAGTGTATTCTACCTGTAAATTATGAAGTTGATTTATCCATCAGTAACTGATTTTTTTCTCTGATTAATGACTGTAGTATGTTTAGCTCTTTGGTGAATACCTGGATTTATACTGAATCAAGTGTTGAGTTCTACAAGAAAGAAAACCTAGTGCTAGTATTAACAATTTTGCACTAAAATATTTGCAACCTATTTGGCAAAAGTTCTATATCCTAGAATAATTTTTAAAATGGATCTGGGTTAATCAAGTTATCTATGCTGTGCAACTGCAACTAGATCAGCTAGGTTTCTTGTCCATAGAGTTACATCAACTTGTCTAGGCTTACCTGACCAGACCACACTCTGTGCTCAGAAGCTTCTGTGAAGATTACTTTTCATGCTAGGTACGCTGTCTCACTGTACCCCAAAACCACAGAAAAGTGGGGAATTACTTATGTAATAAGGTTTGAGAATCTCAGATCCCAAACGCAAATCACTTGAGATGCCAAACAATCTATATTTTTTTAAAAGGGCAACCATCTTTTATTTTTTTGTCCAGAGGAAAACATAAGATTCTTCATAAAATAGTAATATTAAGATATTGTACTGTGACTATATAGAGATATTTTTACTTCACGTTTCAATCAGTTTCAAGGCTTGATGACCAATATAACCTTCTGCTACATAAGCTGTGGTTTCAGACAGGTTAATGTGGTATCTCACCCAGCAAAAATGGTACTTCTGCCTTGACACTTATGCAATGAAAGTTATTATAGATGTGACCCAGGCTAAAAGTAAACATTTTTCCTCTCTGGGTTAATTTTGCCAGGATCAACCCCTGATTCAATTTGCCACATGGCTGTAACTATTAGGATCAGTACAGAGAAGGGCCCAGCACAGAGGTGGGATGTCTTCATGTGATGGCAGTGTCAGCTCAGGTCAGCTTCAACTGATGGACATCCAGATGGTATCCATGCTTATAGGTAATCCTTTGAAATATTTTATCTACCAAGTGTAAGTGAAAATGTAGAAATCACCATCTAGGATGAGACTGATCATTATTCCTTCCTGACATGTCAGTTAGAATTTACAGGGCTGGGGAGGGACATATCTTGGTTCTCCAGCGTGGCTGCCCTATCATGGTTACACAATTCATTTCCTGCCCTCTACCTTCAAACTGGGATTGACTTTATCTCTGTATCTGAATCCTCTACTGGTTAGAAGCCAGTGGTTTTTTTTAGAAGAAAGCCGCAATTGTTGTAGGAAAACAAAGAAACAATGAAGCTTACCTTTCTAGGAAGAAAAAAAAAATCCTAGTCTTTGCTAGTAAAAAGGCAGGTTATGCTTTGATATTTTTTTTTCTCTACTCTTAGGGAAGAATTTAGGTCCACCAATAAAAATTTCAATCTCAGATTTGATCTTGCCCACTGTCTCCTTTCCTAAACAATCTTGGTGTTCTGAAAAGAAAACCCCCAAGAATATGTTAGCCCAAATCCAAAATTTTCATGAATTAACCATTGAACAATTAAAAATAAACTTTTGCAAGAATTTTTTATTCCTATACATCATTACCCATTTTTCTATCACAATTAGCGATAAATATTGATCAGAGTACCATGCTGCAACAATTACTTCCATTGTTTAGTTGTATATTTATTAAATTTTTGCTTTCAAATTAGTTTCTGTTTATTCTTTTCACGTGGAAGAGGGAGAATAGAACATTTCTGTTCTGTGTTTCTGTAACAATATTTAGTAGCTTGTTACAGTCCTTACAGTCTCAGCCTCTTGAAAACTCTTAACATTTTATGCAACAATAAAGAATCTGTAGTTTGAGTTTCAATTGAAAAACAACAATGAAAAACTATTTTCCCTACATTTGTTTTACTGTGTTGCCTTCTAACACTGTTTCTTTGTTCGTTACTCTTTAAGAATCCTTGAAAATACTATTGTGTGCACCTACACTCACCTGTGCTTTATATATAATGCTGAATAAGAGAGGTCCAGGGGCTGATTTCTGGCTTCAAGGCCAAGCAGAATGTGTGAGCTGGTATCCACAAGCCTTGCAGGTTTGTCCCGTCTGTAGCAGATTCATCCTGTAGCGAAGTAGGTAGAGTGGTCCAAAATACAGTGAGAGAGGGAGCTAAAAATTAAATAGTGCAGATAATTATGAGGTTTATATGTTAGCTCATTTCCAGGACCTGTTATTTATCAATACAGTCATTGCCATACATTTTTTGTCATGGAAACCTTGCGCTGTATATCTGGGAGCCTACATGCTGTTTTGCGGACAAAGAGACTGGTCATTTTGGCTTTAATTTAGAAAGATGAATACTAAATGTTGATCTGAGGTGGAAAGCACTAGAAAGAAAGGTGGGAAGTTAAATCAAGATTTGTCTTTATGAAGCCATTTCCAGCAGAGATCTTTATAGCTAATCCACTATCAGCCACAATTAATCCCTATAGAAGGCATACTGCTATACCGTAAGATGGGTAGTAATTACATTATTCATTAAATTATTAAAAATAATTGCATCATTAAATCAAACCAATAATTTATATGACTAAAAATGTAGATTGGCTCAAGGGAAGGGATGAGGGCCAGCTTTTTATAGGAGTTTTGCCCAGGAGTTAAATAGCTATGTACTTGGGAACAGTGGATCTGAATGCTAGAATAATATTCTATGCATATCGTGTGTGAACATGTATGTGATAGGAATATGGGAGGAGTGTGAAAGATTTTTTTTTTTGCACTATGAAAGATTTTTAATAACTAGCTTCATTGTAAAACCTGCAAAGCTCCTGGTAGAAAGACAAGTAACGTGAAAGTTACCCTTAGGAAATTATTCATTAAAGGGCTTCTCTGTCCTGGGTGCTTATGATAATAAAAACACAACAATGACAATTAATTGTCAAAGCTACAGCTGAGATGTCACCAGTGTATATAGAAACAAACAAACAAACAAAGGAAAAGGCAAGCTTGAAGTTAATCAAGAGAGAACAGAAAAATAAATGAACTGTGAGAGATATTTAAGTACCATAAACATTTGCCACAGTGTTGATTTGCCAGGAAAACTTAATCATTACAGGGGCTACACCCCAGGCATACACTCGAGACTAAATAATGAGCACATTTAGTCAATGAAACAAGTGAAAGCAAGGTTTCCCCAAGAGAAGAGACAGGAAATCTATGCCTTCCCAGCAAAATGATAAATAACCTACCATTAATGTCCCAATGGAAAATGTTACAGAAAGGTCATAATGTAATAGCTTATTCCTGGCTTTCCAATAAATGGTAAAAGAAAAATAATATATATATATAAAAGAACTTTGACCAAAACAAGAAAAAAATAGAAACACACAAAGAAAACAGAAAAGCTGTGTATACACGATTTTATAATAACTTCAGTGAAATTGTTGGCACTGCCATTCTGCCCTCTGTGGAGGTCCAATTGCTTCTTATTTCAAAAAAGAAATGGTTATTACTTGAATAAAACTAGGCTGAAAATTAGAAGGCTTTCCTGTACCTTAAAACAAGTGAGATTAAATAATAGCCTTCCCAATGAAGTAATGAGAACAGCCAGCATCATTGGTTTTCAGAGGCACCTTATCACTTTTCTGAACAGGACTAGTTGCAGTGTTCCTCAACCCAGGAGATACTTTCCACTTTAAAAAAGAAGTTTTAGCTTCAGCGATGGGGCCATTTTCCTCCTTCTCTGTAGCCATTGTTCCTACTAACTAAAATGACCTGTTAGTAACTTTAAAATTCAGCCCCCCGTACAAAGAGGGAAGACAAAGTAGGCAGAAAGTCCTTTGATTTTAGCTTTACAGAAATGCAGAAGGTACACATGCTAGAGAGCTGCTATTTGCAGATTTGGAAAGGAGACATCATGGCTAGGGGGACAGCAGACAGTACAAGGAGTTTAATTTTCGGAGAAGTATGGTGGTAATTATAACAGCCACAACACGGTTAAACTGACCTCATAGTGCCCATGCTAGCACCGCTAATTATATCACTTGCAACAGTGTTAAAAGAACGATGATAATTGGCACAGCATGGTGCATTTGAGAGGGTGTTTCCCTAACTTCACACTGTACCAGCTGTAACCTGAGGAAAAGGGATGTTTTTGCAGTTTCAGTGAACTGCCCGGTGAACTCAGCATGTGTAATTTCTCTATAATTATCAACAAAGGTCTCTGCTGAAAGATTTTGTTCTTTTAATTTTGGTAGACACTGGTACATGTGGCTTCTAAAAGGGAGAGTTTTTCATCCTGATATCCAATAACTTCATGCATTTAACAGCATACTTTCACAAGAGATGTCTGTGATTGCTTTGGTGCATAAAGGAAAGTAGCCATTTAGCTATGAACAAACAAGCAAAAAGAAGGAACATTTCTTCATGTAAAAAGTTGACCATCCTATTTCATCAGTGATACACACAGAAAAGCTGATAGCATTTTGTTTTCCAAACATCAACCATTTTTGTTTGCCAGAGGTTCTGAAATATATGCTGGCTATCCAGTGATCATAGTAGGTACACTGAAAATTTATTTTCTGTATTGAAGAACTTTATTCCCACTGAATATTAAAAGAAGCATACTGAGAGCAAACAGAAGTCCATATCATCTTTAGGCAGTTAGTAGCAGGTGCTTATGAAAAGAGAGTAAGAACAAGCTAAGTGCAGAGCAGCATTTCCCAAAATATTTGCTCTCAGCTTCCAGGTAACTTACCTATCTGCTCTGGAGGCTGCATTTGCCTGGGTGTGTTTAACAGGTCTTGGCAGACATTTCCTCCATGAAGGACATTTTCTAGTTGTTTATGAAACCATTTATACTGGTGTTACATAAAGCACTGGATGGCAGCGAGCTCCCAAATTAAATTTCCTATGTGTGAAAAAAATTTCTATATCAGTTGTCTATTTTTTGTATTGTGAGGAAGAATGATCAATATTTTCTAATACCTTCACTGTGCCAGCCATGATTTTATAAACTTCTACAGTATCTCCCCCATTTGCTGGCTCTTCTTCAACTGATAAGTCCTTATCCAGTTGACCTCTTCTCCCGCAGAAGCTACTCCATCTGATGCTCCTTTTCTTGTTATTTTATACCTTTGTGTAACTGATCGCATCAGGCTGTAATGGAAGATACTTCAAATCATGGAACCATGTAAAAAAAGAGGCAGAAGAGCATTCTTTATTATATGCCCAGAAGGCAAACTGCTTTGCCCCAAGTTTTGAAGCAGCAGCTTGTAGGCATATCTGCACTCTGTCAACAGAAACCACACCTACTATGTCATTGCATTATTTGTCTGTGGAGCCCACTGCATCACATCCAGCTGTATTAAAATAACTGCAGAATTTGCAGTCAGGGAGAAACTACAATGTTCTGATTTTTTGTTTCAGTTGAGTGGAAAGAAAAAATAGAAATACAAGTAAGTGTTTTCTGATCAACAAAATTTCCCTCTACGTGATTTCAGAAATCTCAAAAAATTTTACAGTCGTGCTTCACTTTTATAAGAATAAAGCACTTCTTTGATGCAAGGTAGTACCTCCTTTTGACTTTAACACGTCAGTATTTATATTCATATTAATTATACACAACAACATTGAGGACAGACTGCAAAAGTCAGAGGAAAGTATCTTGGCCTTGTCAGACTGAAATAGTTCTATGTTATCTAAAAAAAGAATTCAACAGTTTATAAAAAATTTCACTAAAATTGTTTCCACAAAACTTTTGGACTTCCATGAATCAACATATTTTGAAAAAATACTGTTCTCATATCAGATGTTTGACCAGGACAAATTATTCTCTCCTACACAAATGTCAAGAAAAAGTGTATTTCCTATTAAATAAAATAAAGAGATGCAGAGAGGCAGAGAGATGGAAGCACTTAAATGGTCCTTTAGGAAACCTTAAGGACCTGATGGCCAAAATTTAGATGCTGAAACCCCCTTCCCAGGTTCTAGCTAAAGCTTAAAGTGCCTGAAAGCTCCAAGAGGCAAGCATAGGAAAACCTTGTTTATACGTTTAGGGTACCATATTCTCAGTGTTTAACTTCACAGCCCCCTCACCAGAGATGACTACTCTGCAATGAAACTGGTAGAAGGGAAGGTGGATCCTTACCTCGGCTACTTAAGTTCTCCATTATTTATTTCAATTTAAACCAACACAGGAAATGAACCTGCACGAACAGCAGCGTTCAGCATTACATTGCCTTTGACACAGGCTGGTGTAAGCCACTCCAGTTCTCCCTTGCTCCTTTTCGTCGGGTCTTGCTCTATTGCTGAAGCTCACGGCTTGCCCTGAACTGTGCAGAGCAGCAGTGCTTTGGAGCTGGACTGTAAAGTAGATGACCTAAACTATCTCTTGGTAACGAAAACTAGCAGGCTGGGACAGTGGGAGGACTGTCAAAATCTGACATTCATATAACTTCATCCTATAACACCAGACTGACAAACCTGGGACTTTGGGGGCTATTTTTAACCATGGTCTGGTGTGTGCAAAGCTGCACAGACTGCTTGTATCAGCACACCTGATGTGTGACAACTTAAGATGGGGGAAAAAGCAGGAAAGGCCAGGAAAGGGAGGGTGTCTAATTAGCAGTACTGTTGAAAAAAAGTGTGTGAAGCTACATCCTCAAGCCTTGCTACAGCTAACTGCCTGATACTGGGCTGAGGTTTAACCAGGGGATCCTCCGGGGGCAGCCAGAGCGGTCTGTGAGGGCTGCCCTCACTCCTGCCCACCACCAGCCATCATTCCCAGCACCTCCATTTGACTAGGCTACAACCCTGTGCTGAAAAAAATCTAAGATGGCAAAAGAAAGGGTGGACAGATAGTTTCGCAGCAGTTAGCACACTGAAACAGCTCAGGCAAGCTTAGCGTAGAAAGGGGAGGCAGTGGGTTGGACCACAGCAGCCCCACAGCTCCCTCCTTGCCAGCCCCACATTTGGTCTCAAGGGTAGGCCACCAGCTACCTGGTCTGCAGCCAGTGGTATAGCTCATAGTTTGTGGTCAACATACTCTAGAAAGCATTTCTGAAAGTGCCATGACTTAATCTGTTTGGCTGCTTGAGCTCGTAGTGTCTCATTGCCCAAGTGAGAGCTTTGGTGGAGGCTCTGCCCAAGGACGGGAAGATGACCGCATTGCCCTTTTTATGTCCAAGTGGGACAGGGTTACTAGCAGCCTGAATAGAACACGTTGAAACTTTTTGCCTGGTGTAGCATGATAATATAATATGAAAAAGCTGAACAGCAAAACTTTAATGATGCTGCTAACAATTTTTTTGGTTTTCTTAATTAACGTTTCCTGCTGCACTACATAGCAAGAAACAACATATGTTCTGTGAGCTCCAACTGTTCTCCACCCACCTTCCTTCCCAGAACAAAAACAAAGGGGAAAAATGCAGAGCTATTTCACTTATGCATAACACATTTTTTTGATATTGACCCAATCTCAGGCAGACAAGTTTCCAAAATGGAGTGTTGAAGTTTTTGTTGAACTCTGGCACTTTTAGTGAACAACTTCTTTCTTTTTTCTGAGGTTATCTGGTACATACATCTTGTCCTCTCTTATTCATAAAAGAGCAGAAAGTTCCAAGTGTAATTTGAGCACCAAAACATTTTGTGTTTCTGAGGCAACTAAAGGTCTCCAAATGGTACCAAAAAGGTGAAGAGATGTCAGAAACTAGTGGAGCTATTCCACTAATGTTTTACTGATTGCTTTGCCAAAGAGGGTTTTACTGAGCTGGATGGCTTCCATCTGTGGTGGCAGAAGACTGGCTCTTCTCTAATTTTTACTAGTGCAAAAGAAGAAAAGAGTTAGCTCTTTGGGACTTGAGTGACCTCACACATTATTTATAACCTGTCTGCATATGACTGTGTCTGCACAGTGGGATAAAATTCTCACATAGAGAGTAGACTTGCTTTCTTGTGCTCAGGCATGACTAGAACAGATTATTCAGAATCATTCCTGGTTTTAATCATGTCATGAATATTACTTTCAGTCAATGGAAACTTCCAGGGCAAAAGTCTAGCTAGAACAATTGCTCAAAATTGATTTATTGTGACCTGAGGGCTTCCTTATGGAAAAAAAAAAAAAAAAAAAAAGAAAGAGAATAAGACAATATAAAAAGTTCACCAAGTTGAACATTAGGTAGCAGATCATGAAAATTAGAAAGAAACTCTTCCCTCTTTAAAGAGAATAATTTTCACATGATGGGAAATTTCTCTTACAGACATTCAGCCAGGCATTTGTGCAGAGAGAAAGTCAAGCTTTCCTCCTGGTTAGCGATATCCTTGAGAGTCTCTGCACTGTATTGTAGTTCTCATTTCACACTGAGGCAGTCACTGAAAACACATTTTTCCAAGGAATTTATAAACATAATGAATCTCTTTAGAAGAATAATATACCTCTTGATACTGCACATACCCTCTGTGATTCTTTCATGTTTGTTGCTTGCGCTTGCTTTCTAAGGCACGTAAAAATGAATTGATACACTTGTCTATTATTCTAGTACCAACTAGCAGTTTTCCTCAACTACCTCAGACCTACATGCATGTCATACATTACCTATCTCTGTACATAACTGTATCATCCGCCACACCTTTTAGGTCCTTTTATCACATCTTAGAGTAATGTTTTGCATTATTTTTCTTCAAATTTCTCTAGCTCTACGACTGCTAAGGTACGCTTACAGTGTTGTTTGCTTGCATTGCTTTTGTAATTTTTTTCTCCACAGTTTTGAATGCACCTCTTTTTCATGTTCTGAAATGTTCTACTTATTAGAAAATATCTATGATGATTATGTTATTGGTAACGATAACCTCAACTTGTAAAAGGCTTTTATATAAAAGTTGGTAGGTGTATTAAAAAAATCTCTTGCTATTCAAATTGCAGTCCTGGAAAAAATAATTTCTAAACGTTTATTATACTTCAGGCTTATTCAGAAACATTAACCGAGAGCTGCAAAATGTGCAAAACTGCCAAACTTACATGCTTTCTCTTCCAAACAGAACAAAGTTATGTGGTGCCTATGTAGTAGACAGTACAGTTTAAAGGCCCAAAAGCCAAATATTTGTTCATCTTTCCTTGGATTTTATCAGTATGGCACAAACTTATTTCAATTAAGGGAGTATATTTATGTATCTAAGCATATGTAAGATATGGTACTGTTAGAAATATCTGGTGCAGGGCATTTAGGCTTGTCTGTAATAGAGTGAATAGATCTTGTCATTATAAAGTGTTCAATGGACATCTTTATGCATTATAATTATAGCTTTATTTTCCATTGGACAATTCATACACAAATGATTCCTGGATATAAGTGGCTGCTATATTTAAGTGAAGTGCAAGCCTGCTTCAAAAATAACAAGAATTATAGGAGCAGCTTATAAAGTTGCAGCTGTAATATTTGCTTTTGATTTCTTTGGTCACTTTCTACCTAAGTATGTCTTTATTATACTTATTTGCAGTAGCCTATTAATATTTAGAAACTGTGATGAGGTTTTCTGCTTATGTTAGTAATCCTTTATCTTGGAAATAGATGATAATAGCCAATCATAGCAACAGATTTTTCTCTGCAGTATTATATCAAAGCTATTACTGTTTAATCACCTCTATCCTTGTTCTTCATTGACAGCTATTGTAAAACATCAGACCAGTTAGAGTATAAAGCGAAGTGGTGGTACTGTACTGCATGTGCTTTATATTCTTATTCTTAACATTTATTCCTAACCTATTTTTGCACAAGTGTTAAGTGAGCAGTACTCACTGAAGACCACATTCAGGATCTGTCCATGTCAAATAACAGGCTTCAGTGGGTTTTAGAAAAATGCCCTTGTATCAGAACCCTGTTCTGTAACATTTGCTCAGGTCAGTAATAATCAGTGGGATATTTTTATGAGATTTGTACATTTGAAAAGTTTTAGGAGTTGCCTCTTACATGAGAAAGGTTATGTCCTTTACACTGAAACTGCTGTTTTCTTGAGGTTAGGGGTATCCCTTTATGTAGCACTTATTCAGAGCATATTCTCCATTTCTGTGTAGGATAGATGTAGTTTCTGTACTTGGCAATACATAAACATCTTTTCTGTCTGGCAGTTAATGCCCCATTGCCTCTCACAATTTGTAATGTCCTTCATTGTCTCCAATGGCTTAAGCAACTAGACCTGTATGACTATCATTCAGTTAGATAAACACAGTTAATGTAAATCACCAAAAACCACCTCTGTGTTAGATTCAATATTTGCTTTCATCTTCATTAATAGAATTTTTTTAATCTGTAGTTCAGGAGCCTGATATACTGGCACTAGCTCATGTTACATGTTGTTAAAAACATGTTCAGACAGATTACATTTTAAAACAGAGATCCTACAAAATTTTTATTCTGCCTATTTTCAAATCCAGAACTACATGTTTTATTATTCGTCTTACTGATGTGCTCCTTCCTGAAAGTAAGGTTTATTGTGTATTCATCTGTAGAGAATCATCCAGCAATCTTTGATGGCCAATTTATTTCAATTCTATTGAAGTTGTCATTGTGATTGTTGTTGTTGTTTTCTTCCTTTCTCCTCTTCTTCTTCTTGCTTGTGTCCAAATGGTATTATCAGATCCTTTCATATCTTCTGACAAAACACATGTATTCAATGTTCTTAGTCAATTTAAGGCAAAACTTGTGTTTTTCCCTTGGTACTAAATCTATACCACAAGCTTCATCATTTCAAAGTTTGATTTTTAAAAAATGGAGTCCACGTGGCTGAAAGTGGTACCCAGGCTCTACATCTAACATATGAAAAGGGTTAAGTATCTAAATGTTGGATACATTTGAAAAAAAAACAGTCTCACAACTTTCTGAATGAGCATCCCCCTACATTAGCCAGCTGAGAAATGGGAAGACAGTAGGACATCTTAAATTACACAGTTCTCCATGGTTTTCAGTGCTACTGGGTATGGAGTCACTTCATTTGTGGTATGTGCCTTGAGTCTTTTCCCCAAAGGTAGATGTTTGTGCCCTCTGCTTTTCATCCTCAAATTAAGCTAGTCTTTTTTTTCTTCCTAAGCACATCTGGAAGAAGAGGAAACTAATGAGGTTAAGAGCAATTGTTCAGTGACAGAACAGATTCAGTTCCCTTTTGCCCTGATCTGGCTTTGGATCCTTTAGGCAAGTGAAGTGAAAACAAGTTTCTTAAAAATTGGTTAAGAACTTGGACATAAATTTCTTTTTAAATGGGAGATAGATTTTTGGGTGGCATTTAAATGCCCAGGATCCTTTCACAGGTCTACATCAAAGCTTTCACATCTCATAATTCAACATTAATCTTAATGACATTTCATTTCCTACCCCTTGCTTAATGTTAATACAAAGACACAACACATTACGTTCTCAATTCAGCAGAATGAATTACCTCTAATCTATTTTTATGTCTCCGGCTGACCCATATGGTTAGTATCCCAAAACAATTATAAGCCTGATTAAGGCTTGATATAACAAAAATAATGTTTAGCCTGCATCTTATTTAATACCTGTGCTGCTTTTTCTTTAATTCCCCTTAGACTTAGACTTGTTCAGTCTCATTTTTGGCAGATGAAGATGACCGGCTTATCATGCAGCATACTTCTCTGCATTTTTCTGAATATTACTCTGGCTTATTTTAATATTAGAAATATTAAATCTCATAAGCATTTCCATAGACTTGCTTATTAATTCCAATAGAACAGGAAGAGACTTCTTAAAATTACTAGGAGTTAATCAAGATATTAAGTCATCCTAATATAGTAGTCTTCTGAAGAGTTTCCATTGAATAAGAAAACCCAGCACATCTATTAATAAAAGATGCTGGAATTATAGTAAACAGCCCTGATGTCCCAAAGCCCCAGATGGAATAGCAGCTTTTGTAAAAAAGTGTCCTGGTTTCAGTGAGGATAGAATGAAGTGTCTTCCTAGTAGCTGGTACAGTGCTGTGTTTTGAGTTCAGTAGGAGAAGAATGTCGATAGCACACTGATGTTTTCAGTTGTTGCTCAGCAGTGTTTAGACCAAGTCAAGGATTTTTCGGCTTCTGATGCCCAGCCAGCGAGAAGGCTGGAGGGGCACAAGGAGTCGGCACAGAACACAGCCAGGGCAGCTGACCCCAACTGGCCAGAGGGGTATTCCAGACCATGGGACGTCATGGCCAGTATAGAAACT
>JANZLQ010000065.1:4017238-4031668 GCA_026212715.1 Elanus axillaris
ATAGAATAGAATAGAATAGAATAGAATAGAATAGAATAGAATAGAATAGAATAGAATAGAATATTTCAGTTGGAAGGCTGACCTTCCTTCACACCCCACTCAGAAGAGAAGGGTGCGTGACTCAGATTCACAGATCAGCTGCTCCTCACAGGACATGCCTTCCAGCCCTTTCACCAGCTTTGTTGCCCTTCTCTGGTTGCATTCAGGGACCTTCACATCCTTCTTAAATGGTGGGGCCCAGAACTGCACATAGCACTCAAGGTGAGGCCGCAACAACAATGAATATACAGTGGGCTAATCCCCTCTTTGGACTTGTTAAGTTTCATGCCATTGATGATTGCCTAGTGCTCCAGTTTATCTAGATCTCTCTGCAAGGCCTCTTGTCCCTGGAGAGAGTTGACAGCACCTCCCAGGTTGGTATCCTCTGCAAACTTGCTAATGGTGCATTCAGCTCCTGTATCCAGATCATTGATAAAACCACTGAAGAGCCCAGGCCCTAGGACAGCCCTGAGGAACACCGCTGGTGACCGCTCACCAGCCAGATGCAGCCCCATTCACTACATCCCTTTGAGCCCTTTCCTTCAGGCAGTTCTTCACCCAGCGCTCCGTGTACCCGCTCATCCCACAGCTGGACAACTTCTCCAGAGGGATGCTGCGAGGGACAGCATCAAACGCCTTTCCAAGCAAAGTGAATTTCTGTGTGAAAAGAATAGGCAAACCAAAGGCTGTGAGGGCAGACAGTGTTTGCTCACTTACTCACTGACAGGAGGGAACAAAGATGTGGGCTGCAGGCAGCCAAGCACATCATTTGATAGGACAGGACAAAGAGCCTAAATCTGCTGTATGTTGGGCTGCTCCACAGTCACTTGCAGGCATACTACATCAGCAAACCTGGCTGTGGATGTTGTGTTTAAAAAAAAATAATAAAAAAAACCAACAAAAAAACCCCAGCCCTACACCGATGAAGGGTATGAGAAGAATGTATTATTTATCTATCTCTGTCTGTCTGTCTGTCTATCTATTTATCTATTTGTTTAAAACACGGAATAATTAATAAATTCAATCTGGATGGAAGTATATCTTCTGATGGAAAATAGTTTCATGATTTTTTTCCTAGTTTTCTAACTTGTGTGTCATTAAATTGGATATATTTAATAACATCAACACATTATTCCAAATGCATTGCAAACCAAGACGTTGTTCCTGCTTTGACTCCGCATGCAGGCAAAGCATGAGGTCCTAACTAAGATATTAAGCTCATATATTGATAAGACTATACCATGAACACTTAATTCCTTGCTATTAGCCACTTTACAAATTTGTAAAAATTGAAAAACAATACAAGGGAACTTGAAAATCTCTGTTTCATGTATAAGATATGTTCTATTGCTTTTTATATCCTTGTTTCCTGAAAATACTAATTACAATTCAAGTCAAATTACTGGTGGCTTATCAGCTTTAATACTACTTTTTCCCTTATCATACCTTTAATCTTGATGTAAGGCCATTAATACTTAGTATAAGTTATGGCAGGATTTTTAAAAAGCAAATTAATCTTTCAAAAATCCACTGACTAATAATCTAAGTGAAACCACTTCATTGCCTCTTCTGTCTTCTCAATAATATAAACAAAAAGATACTATGTAGCACTCTTTGTTAAGAACTTTATCTTCTTTTAGGTCTTTCGTTCCTTCAAAGTAAGGACATTAGAGAAATGAAGTCAAGACTGCTATTTCAAGGATAATTTTAGCTACTTGCCTTCCTGTTGGGAAGGTATCTTTAAAGGTCTATACCTAATGTAGTCATCCTTATCTTATTTTATAGTCAATGGGGAGAAATAGATTCTTCTAAGTGGTAATTCACCTCATCCTAAGGTAGACACCTAAATTAAGTAGGGTGACTCACATCCTTTTAGTGTCTATTTCTTTCCACTGACAGTAAAGAGCTGATGTTACCCATTTCAGAGATAATGTCGTACTGTGTAACAGTTCAAACAGCTTCTGGCTGGTTTGCTACTTTCCATTTCTACTTGAGTTTGTACACTGGTGCAACCTCATAAATTGTTGTCTTGTCATTTGTGTTCACCCACACCTAACTAACTTCCAACATTTCATTCTGTAGGGTTTTCTTTTCTTAAAGCTATGAGTCCTGGGATTTCTGGAATTTTACCTCCAGTTAAAAGAATTCTTGTCACAAGCAAAATAGGTAGGCTAAATTTTTGTACTCTGAATGAAGTGCTAACAAACCCCTTTTAATTAAATGGTCCCACCTTTCCACTCATTTAACTCTAGCTCTGCATTGTAACAGGGCTTTCATTAATACAGTAAGAGTGGTAGTTTCTGAGACATAGTTAAATTGAAACATTTACTTTATGTTTATGACATGGTTCAATGCTAACCTAAGTCATAGCAATTCTTTTATCTTTTAGAAGACCTTTCTAAAATGAGGCTTACAATGAACTCACCAAAGAACTTCTATTTATTATGTGTCTCAAAATAGCCTAAGATGTACTGAATACAATTCTGCTTCACTTACACTAAATAATAAGCATCATAAAAAAATGTATGTTTGTCAATTTTTTTGATAGTTTTGTAAGACTGACTTCAGAATTTATAAAAGGACTAGTTACAACATTGGCTTCGGCAACATATATTGGGGTGAAAAATGCATTTTTTTTTCTTTTTCTTTCTAGTTCATTGTTGAAAACTGTCTAATTTTCAAGAAAGAAGGCAATTCAGTGTTTTGCCCAGGAGTGAAAGCACATGCCAACATTAGTTGTCAGTTTCTGAAATGTCATTCAAACATTTAAGAGTTTGGAGAATTCCAAGTCCATAATACATATTCCACAGTCACCTAATTCTGGATCAGTCGTATTAATCTCAGCCATAACTGCATGTCACTGGAATGTGCCTTTAAAATAGTGGTCTAGGCTTCCTTTGTAGTCAATAAGAGGGAGAGGCATCTCTAGAGAGACATTAATCTTAGGGGCCATTCTTAAAATAAGATGCATTCACTCTCTTGGAGGTCTGTCCACTGCATGCAAAGGGAACTTACACTGAACACCTAAATCTCTGTGAGGTGGAAGGAGCAATTCAGTTGTGTACACATCAGTGGTATCTGAGACACCTTTGGGTATACAGGATGTCTGTCTACAGCTGGAAGATTCAATACAGAGCTTACTGAATCTGCACCCTTTTGGAGTAGTCAGTCGTATTGGCCATACTAGATAGCCCAGGAGCACCAAACTGGTCTCAAAAGGCACTAGATGCTAATGTTTCTTTCATGTGACTAATTAAAAAAACTTTTATACATCTCAGGACATCTTTATCCAGAGAAATAGATTTTGGAATAAAACCCCTGTAGTTACCTCTGCACTGTTCTTTGCCCAAGTTGCTGAAAAGTGACACGGATTTCATAACCCGTTAGGGAACCAGCCTTCTGATTTTGTTCTAATGACTGGACTGCAGCCTTTCAGAAACGTGTGCCTGCGTGTTTGGGGTGACAGGTGGAGAGAAGAACTCCAAGTCTCCTAATGATGCAGGAGCAAGGAAGAACTTAACCACCAATTTTCCAGTAAATAGTCCTTTGTTAATCCTATAAACCTGTCCTTTAACCTTCCGAACATCCCTTAGGAAAAAGGAATTCCTGTGCTCAAGAGAAACTGAAAGTGAGAAATCAGGAAGTGTTTCTTGAAAGGTTTTATCGCTCATCAAATCTGTTTCCCAACAAAAGGATTTGGGAATCCCATTTTTGGCATGCATTTACATTTTGATTTGCTTTCATGGTGTCTCTTGCTGATATCATAAAAGGATTCATCTCATCAAATAATCTAGTATGTGAGTCTTTGGGCTAAATGCAGCAATTATGTAGGCTGCATCTAACAGAGAGACTGAAGTACCCACAGGTTGGTTCCATCTGGGTGTCCAAGACTGTCGGAACCGCTCATCCCGAGGAAGTAGCTGTCCTTCCCTTGGCTACATGAGAAGCCTCAACAACTGACTGTTACATACCTGCAGTTAGGTAAGCTGAATCGCGTCTGTAGGGACTTTATCACAGTTGTTAATTCTTCGTGTGTTGCTACTTGTAACTCCAAGACATCCAAGCTGTTACCAGTCTAACGGGTGAGGTGACAAAGGTAAAAAGGTAAATCAGTTCCTGAGTTTCTTCCTTTTTGCAGCCCTATGCCTCTCACAGTCTGATGCTCCTTGGCAGTCTCAAAGAAGCATTTATCAATTTTAGCTCTTGCCCCTGACTTTCTGTGTGGTTTAAATTTCTCAGACACCCTTTTTCATCTCTTTCATACCTTCCAGAAACAATCAAGTTGTTGGAATAATTTAAAATCTCTTCCACAACATTCCCCACTGCATATGAAAATGCACAGGAGTCCCAGTTATGCACACAAATGCAGATCCAAAAGGAAAATGTCTTTTCTTTTTATTGAATGACTGCTTTGACCATTTTGACTACTTTTAAACAGTGCAGCTACCCATCTGTGAACATTTGTTTGGGAACATTTTTCAAGCTCAGTGCACTCCTTACAAAGACTGAATGATCTTCCTTTGGGAAGGAAGGGAAAGGGCAGGAAATGCATGTATTCTTGAAGATTTTTATTAGCTCAAATTAATGCTGTTAGGTATAACATTACCACCTAATCAAATTATGCCTCCTTATATGACATTGCAGGACACATTAATTGAAAGATAGCATTACATGGGTGTAAAGAGGCATATTTTGCAAACTTGGTATTTCCACAAGCTTGACTACAGAATTTTTTAAAAGTGGAATTAGAAAATGGAAGCCTTCTTGCAATACATAGTTGCAAATAAGTACAAGTAAAATGTTAGCACACATTTATCATATGAATGTTGCTTATTGAAACTTTGAACATCAACGAGTGACAGAAAAGAAATTGAGGACTTGTTTTTAGCTCCTGAAGAGCAGAAATAATTAATGGATTTAATTTAAGTTTACTATATAATCTGAAAAAAGCTCTCCCCCCCCTCCAAATCTATAAGAATTCATGGTTTCATACTGACAAATGCATCTTAGGGGACTATAATAGATGTTATCACTAGAATCATAGCATCAATACCCAGATGGTGGATTTTGTATTCTGAATAAAACATTTATATTTTTTTAAAGTTTTGGTGTCCTAGTGAGATTTGTAGCATATTGCATTTTTGCATTTTAAGCAACATAAGAGACTGTTCTCTGGCTTAATATATAATGAACTATGCCTAGTAATGTCTCACCTCCTACACTGATGGCCAAACATATCTACTGCAAAAGATTTATCATCATCTTGATGGCTCTGATGTCCATTAATGGACTAATACTAGGCACCGTGTAGACAGAAACCAAAGCCACAATCTCTGAAGAAAAAAGCACATAATTTATCTCAGGGAACAAGAGTACAGTGCACATAGACAGACAAGAATGTCCAAGGTTCGTATAAATCAACCAGGCAATATAGATCATGACAGAAACACCTCTTAGAAATTATGTCAGTGCTCTAGTGGCTATTGGTAAGTCATTATTTCTAACAGCTCTCAGCAAAAGAAACTTTTGAAGTTGGATTTTAAGGAATATTGAATACTGAGGTAGCTTTGTGGTTCTTTAAATTGGGTTCCTCCAAAGTCTGGCCAGACTAGGAGAAAGCATGAAGATGTTTGAAAATTCAGCAAATAGCCTATCAAGTCTGCATTAGTGAAAGAGACAGGTAGAGTGAGAAAAATGTAAGACAGCCTTGAAAATTAAGACAAATTCTTTGTGTGGGATAGAAAGAGCAAGTGAGTCAAATAAACTGGAATTTCTGAAACATTTTGCTTAGAAGATGACAGAACTGAATTAGGGGAGGAAAAAATTCAGTATTGGGGGGGGCGGGGGGAGGATATCTGCCAGAGATATTCCTGAATGCAGGAAGAAATCCAAAGAAAGAAAATGCTGTAGAGGAGTCGTGACTGGCACATGGCCTAGTAGAATTTACAAGAGGAAGACTGGTAAGACTGGAGTCAGTGTACCATGGATGGAAACCGAAACACAACCATGTTTTTGCAATCTATGTCTGACTTTCATGCAGTCACTTCTCTCCATCATTTGTGCCAGGCAGCAAAAACAGTCTACTTGGAGAGAATCTTGAGCTAGTAAGGAGAAAAAAATGTTAGAGGCTGCACTAGAGTCAGGAGAATGACAGGAGACAGTATTGCAGAGAAAATCTGCCATCAGAGCTACAGTGAGCTACAGCATCAGGAGTTAGTATTTATGATAAAGAAAACCCCTCCAGAAAGTCACTTACTCAATAACCATGTGTTGCTAAGTGAAATTAAGAGACAAGACCAATGAGCTAATTATATAAATCTCCCCAAGGGAAATTTAAATGACTGCAAAAGAGGTTTAAGGCCATACGATCAGGAGAAGGCTCAAACTTACCTTTTTAAGTTGGTACCCAGCCTATTTTCAAAATAGTTAATATAATGGATACTGCCCCCTTATGACTTTTTAAAGTACGTTAGCAATTTTTTAAAAATTGAAGCATCTCAAACAGATTCACTGAAAAAGTTGGTTAAAGCAGTAGAAAGCAGACTTATTGATGACAGGATGCCCATGTAAAATTGGTTCTCAGAACCGAAATTAACTTTCCATGGAGAGTAAACAACTGTTCTGGAGTTGAAATGGAAAAACTATTTACAAAAATGGAGAGCTACAAAGAAATTGCCAAGTAAACTGCAATTCATTTGGCTAATTTTTACATTTATGGCTGAAAATCTAGTTATAACAATGAATGCGTGAAGGAATACCATGAAGGAACTATTAAGAATGACAGCAGGTTCAGGTCAGAAAAAGCATACCAGCAGGCTATGAATTATGAGCTACGTGCTGATATAAAACATCAGAGGAATAATACAGGATAGTTGAAATAATTGAAAGTTTAATCACTGGCAGGAAGCTAAGAAGAATAGTGGCAAACACCAATACGAGCCATGATAAAATGAAGAAAAGAAAGTTACTATTTGGAGTGTGAATTTAGTGCTCTGAAAAGATGTTTGGCAGGCTTAGATATTTATTTACAAAGCAGGGAGGGCACAGTCAGCACCAGCACTGAATTTCTCACACAGGTCGGCTAAAGCATCTCTGACTTTTCTCTTCGAAAGTTCATAACACATTTCCCAAAGTTCTTTGGGTACCAAAGTTGGGATGTGGATATCTTAGGCTGATGACTGTATTTGGCCATATGGCTTTATAATCTGTGAAGAGAAACATGAATTTTCACAGCACATTTAGTCCCAAAGGAGACATTAAATGAATTTTTCTCTGGAGGCAACTAACTCTCTTTTGTCAGTAAGCTGTCAATGAAAGAGCCAAAAGTCTATAGCCAGGTTTAGGCAACTACTCAGACAATACGTACAGCTGGGTAAAGCCCTGAGTAATTACTCTGACTTGTACGTGTCCCAGTGTCATGTGAGAGAGAACTTGGCTAAGATGAACTACCTAAGGGACAACCTTAAGCCGAGATCTTCAGAGGATTATTTAGATCCGTGTTGGATGCTTAAACATCTTTAAAGGTATTGATCTCCATGCTTCATGGAAAAATTAATTATTCTGTACAGCAGGTCACAATTAATTGCCTTTCACACCTGAAATAAGTGTATTTGCACTGTATGGTGTAGGAAAGCATTTGGTTTTTTGTTTAAATAAGTAATTGGTTACTTCTACATGTTTATATGGCAGAAGAGAAGGTAGAAATATCCTTTGCATTGGAGCAGAAGCTGGAGTTGTAGTAAGCTTTGGGACTTGGTCTGATTTGAGAAAGTTACAGTGTGCTTGAGAAATTGAGTTATTTATTATGGCTTTTTCTTTGGAGCATTAGGTGATATGTTGCAGTTACAGAGCCAGGCCGCTGAGCAAAGAGGTGAGTGAGATTTTGGGGCTCAGGTTATATATTTTACAGAAGCCAGGGGAGCAAGTAGAATGACAGCTCTAACATTTCTTTGTTTCTCACCGTACAGAGAACACACTTTTTAGAGTTCTGTCCTAGTTCCCCATTTTGTGGCAGGTGATGCTTCACAGACACAGACAAGCTAGAAAGGAGCTAAAAAGGATGTTTGAAAATAGCAGAGTATAGCTGTTAAGCTGTATTCAGTGAAGTTAGAACAGATAGATGTAGAACACTGTTCTCAGTTAAATGAACTGCAGTTCTAGAATACTGTGTCTTCCTGAGATATGCATTGGTTTTAGTGGGAATAGATTGGTTTACTGATTTTAAAATTGCAGGAATATATTCAGTTATGGATGATAGTATCACATTCCTAGTGACTAAACTCGGGCAAATAAAAAAGACAATATGTCAGTGTAGTCTTGTAGTAGATTAGAATATTGTACTGTATAATTAGCATTTTAATAACTGGCTAAAACAATATCTATTTAAATAGATATAAACCCCTAGAAGTCAGTGGGTGGAATCCAGTCTACCTAATTTAAGCACACAATTCACAGAAGTCTTTTAGGGGCCTCTTAGGTCACTCCCAATAAAAAAATAATATTCAGTTATCAAGAGGAATGTGTATGCCTGGTGAAGATATAAATTTAGGTAAACACATTTTCTCCTGGAGACCTTCAAGAAATCTGAAGATTGTGAAGAATATAGAAGCAGGGAATCCTCTATAAAGGCTCTGAACTTTAAAAATATTTTGGGTAGTGAAGATGAAGAGATGGATCATACACAGTATATTTACTCCCTTCCCAAAGGAGAGCAAGAAGGATGAGTGCTGGCTACCCTGAAAGTTTTTGATTCCCTGTTGGAGTTTGAGGAAAAAATATCAACAAAAAAGTGGTTCAATTTCCTCCTTGAGATGTTTCCTCAGTGGTGGTCAGAAAGGTTGTTCATTATTCAGGGCAGCATCCTTGTAATCACTATCTAGTCCATAGTAATTACATTTATAGAAACCCAGTAGAGAAAAATGTGAAATATTTCTCTGGAAGAAGTATAAACTGGTGAGGTCCTGTGAAAGACTCATATACAATAATTACTGTGGCAATGCTGCTATCAGTAAAAATTACATATTGAATTTAATAATATTTGGAAACCAGAGAAATAGGTAGAAGAGCATTTAAAAAATGAATATTTTTATTCATTTTATTTTTGTTCACTGTGGAGACCCATTATATACCTATCATAACGGAAAGATTTAAGAAATTCTGAAATTAAGAGATTCTGAAATGCTAAAATCTGTCTCTTCTGGAAAAACTGATTATCAGCATAATGAAGGAATTTGATATAATGAAGGGTTTTGAGTCATTGGTTATTTTCAGATCTGGTTTTGAAGCATAATTGTAAAGACAGATCAAAAGACAACAAATACAATTTTCTTGGACAGCACTTTACTATTTTAGTGAGTATTCTTTTTATTTTTTCTCCATTTAAATGGAAACCTAGTTTCAGCTGTAAATCAGAGTTAACCTAAACATTATAATACAACTTCATAAATTCATTAGAGCTCATTTTTTAAACAAATCTTGAGGTTACATTATGAAAATGAATACAATAATAAAATAGTCTATAGCACAATGTATTTTTGTATGGTTTATGTTATATTTATAAAGCAGTAGGTAGCAAAATTAAATAGGAATTCCAAAGAATTTGAGTAAGAAGAGAGAAAGTGTTCATGTCTCCTTCTGTGAGCTATGTGTAAGAGGAGCTACTAAAACTTCATAGAACCATAGACTGGTTTGGGTTGGAAGGGACCTTAAAGACGATCCAGTTCCCACCCCCTGCCACGGGCAGGGACACCTTCCCCCAGCCCAGGTTGCTCCAAGCCCCATCCAGCCTGGCCTTGGGCACTGCCCGGGATGGGGCAGCCACAGCCTCTCTGGGCAACCTGGGCCAGGGCCTCACCGCCCTCGCAGGGAAGAACTTCTTCCTCACAGCTAATCTAAATCTACCCTCTTGCAGTTTAAAGCTATTACTCCTCCTCCTGTCACTACATGCCCTGCAATTTAATGCATCAGAGACACAATCACAGAAAAACTGCAGCAGGTTGGATTCTGTTTGTGCTCACTTTTCAAATATCTCCTCATGGGCTTGCTGCAATCAGACACTTTAGCTCTTTCCACCCTCTGCATCAAAGTCATCATTGCATAGCCCTTCTGCTTCTTTACAGAGTTTGGCACTTCTAGTACAGTTATAACAATCCAGTTCTGAGTACTAGATTCTTGGTATATCTGCCCCTTCTTTTGTACTATGCTTTCTCTGATTTCAGTGAAAACATTGGTTGTCTCGAAAGTGTTACAGCATTTTTTTCAGCAGGGTTCTTTACCAAGGCCCATTTTTCTTTACCTGCAAAGATGATCTTTTTATAAAGCACTTTTTATGCATATTGCAATGCACTGAGTTCACAGGCACCTCATATTGCTATCTATCTGACTTACAGACTGTGCACCACGATCAATCCTTTGAGTTCATTATATGAAATCAAATGCTTCATTGGGGATATGACAAATAACAGCTTCAAGATACACATAAAGGACTTAAATTTCTTCTAGTTTTTCTGATCAGTGATCAGAAGTGAAGGTAAAGTACAAAGAAAATGCAATAGTTTCTGCTGGAGGAGGTATCACTTGCATCCATGAGTACAATTCTCCTTTCAGATAATAGCAGTAATAGTGAAAGTGAAAATGATTGTTAGCGACAGGGCTCTGTGTCCAATTGTCTGAATTCTGCAGTCATGTCAAGGGTACATCAAGCATAACTGAATACGGGACTTTTGTTCTCATGGCCAAGCATGATTATTGGACCAGAGAGTGAGATGAAGATTATAAAATACTGAGGTCCTGAGGATACAGGAGACATACCTTAATGGACCTCTGTGTGTGCTTGAGAGAAAGTGTGTGTAGGTGTGTAACTCAGTTGGGATTCTTTCTGTGTGATGTCTATGGACTTTGTAGTTCTTCTTCCATCATGTTTGGATATTCCTTTTCTGAAGGATTTCCTCTTATTTCTTGCAGGAGGCATGCTTGCTTCTGTCTCCTGGAATTTATTTCAGATACCACATCTGAAAGCAGTATCAGCTGTCATTATCTCCCAACATACAAAATATGCATCAGGGCAGACTCCTCTAGTGTACCTCCTCATAGTGGCTGATAGTGGCTCTGCTGTGTCAGAAATTGCCCTGGGAATAATTTCCTTTCGTTTGGGCAATGGATTTTTTCTGCACATCATCTGCACATGTCAACTAGTCTGCAACCTCTTCAGAATGCTCTCTCTCTTTCTCTGTCTCACACACCCACACATATGACCCATGGGGCATCAGACAGATATTGTTGGATGCCCTCCAATTTTTTAGCCACATGAAATACCAGTAATTTCCCAAAGCTCTGGATTCCCACCCAGTCCATGGGAATTAACAGCTGATATCTTTAAGGAGCTCTAAATTTCCGATTCCATTTTTTTTTTCCTATGGCAAATATATTTTCATATGAGACAGTTGTACCCTATAGTAATACCTCTGTATATATGGAAGATACTGTGTTCCCATCTGTGCAGAATCTAACATTCTTTGAATTCTCCACCTCCTATCTCTTTCCCTGCCCTCCTTCAGCATCTCCTCTGCTCTGCTCCACCCCAGACATGGACAAATAAATAGCATAACCCAGTAGAATTTCATAGCAAGATAAAGCCATGTAACTTCTGTTGGTAAAGATGTTGTCCTTCTTTACCTCTCGCCGTCACTAGATCTGCTTGTGTTAGTGATCTCTGTGTCATTTTTATTGTAGTATCATCTTAACTGATCTACAGACACAAGGATTGTCTTTAAAAGGCATAGCAATAGTCTAATTTTTATTCATCTTCTATTAGCTTTCTTGCCCATTTGAAGCTGGGATTCAAAGTTTTAAACAGTCTTGTGTACTTTTAGTTTATACCTAATCAAAAGTCATGTGGTGATGATTATTCCTGATTTGCTTTGTAATAATCTCATAATAACTTCACCTGAAATAAATACTTTATAGATCAAGTTACCTCTTACCAGGCAAATCTTTGATTCTATCTTAATGAGTCATGTTTTCTCAACAGTCATTCTTCTAAATCCATGACTTTCATATTCCTGATTCATCAATGGCCAAGCTTCAGTAGGACATATGACACATGCTTCCATTTTCTCTGTCCAGTAATTGGGTTGATAGGCAGCTTTCAGGGGTTTTGAAGCCATAGGTACAAATTCCTTCTAGACAAAGACAGCTGAAGTCCACAACTCCCGCGAAAGAAGCGGTCTCACTATTTGTGATTACAGTAGTAATATTCTGCAAATTAATTGGGCATTGCTTCTGAGGAGCAGATGGGATATCAGGCACTATGCAATGGCGTGGCCTGGCTTTCAGATGCTCCTCCAAAATGGTGTACATAAATTCTGTATTATACCTTTCATCACTGTATGAATGTCTCAGATACCTCAGCCTTCATCTGGGTCTATCTGAAAAGCCTTAGGGTGTTTGGCTTAGCAAGGGAAGGGATTCGGCTAGTCATGGACAGCAGTAAAACACTTGGAGACAAGGAGCTTTAGCATGTCTCATGCACTTGAGAAAACGTGGCTCATTTTTCCTGGCATTAGACTCTTAAATTCTGTATAAATACCCTTTTTGACACTTTGTGTTTATTATGTGTCTGCCTTAACTTTCAGCTAGATGCCCTTGGTGAGAGAGATACATCTCTGAAAAACAAAACCGTAGATTTGAAAATATTGGCCCCTAAATTGGCTGTTTCTTCATGTTTTAGAATGTATTCTTTTAGCGTTCAGATCCAGATAACACTCTTTTTCTCTCCCCCTCACACGTATGTGTCAAAGAAAAAACCTCTCACTTTCTATTAATAAAGTTAAATTGTGACTATTTCATCATCAGATTTTTGCTTTAAACCATGGATCTTCTGTAACAGATATGAAACTATTGGGACATGGATAATTAGGGTGCTGTATTAATTACTGTTGGCAAACTGGAGGAATGATTAAGGAAAAAAATGGCTAATTTCACAGTTTATCTGTGATATAAAATTCTCAAAAAGGGTCATTTATATTGCTGAAAAGATTCCTAGCTATTTTAATTTTTTTTTCCAGTGGAACAAAGTAATAAGAAAGATTCATACTGGCCCTCAAATGACCTGTAATTTATTCTTTTAATCAAAAAGTAAATACAGAATATGACATAACTCAATTCTTGAAAACACTAGCATTTTACTGGATGAAAAGCAGACCTATACAGAATTCTTGCTGCCTGCTACTACTCTTGCATCTGAAAAACAAATGCTTCATGTTTAATAGACCCAATGCAGAAAATGAAGACTGTATCTTGGCTTTTCCTTTGTTCTTATCACTGCAGTAGAAACAATGTCTAAATAACATGTTTCTTCTAAACAGTGCTGGACTCCTGTGGTGGAATTTGTGGAATCCTGTGGGTCTTCCTGTGTTTATACCACATATTTTATACATACTTTATGAAGCCAGCTGCTGAATGCAATCTTAGCTGTACTTGACATAAGGAGTTCTTCTGCCCCCTGCCATTGCTGCCCAGAAGAACCATTTATTTTTGTGAACATTTATTGCAATTTTCTTCTTTATTATGGCACCCTTCAAGAAGAGAAACATTACAACTCAGTTTAAGAGAAGACATTCAGTAATAGCTGTATAAAGGGGCTGAAGTGCTGAACATCTTTCTGCAACTAAATGCAGTCCTATGGTCAGAATAGTTCTACTCTGCAGGGTCATTCATACCAAGACTCAAGAAAAAAATACAGCTCTCAAGTCACAAAACTGGCTGCCCATGCCTAGGAGAGCACTCAGGCAGTCTGGGTGCTATTCATTGTCACAGCCGCCCACTAACAGCAAGAGGACTGAATGAGGCAAGAGAGGAAAATGGGAAAGGAGTTTTTGTTCCAATTCCTCCATCTCTCACCTAATTCTCAAACATTTTAGGGTTAAAATCATGCCTATGCATAAACAAGAAATTAAGAGTGATAGGAGTGTGGAAAGGGGAAAAAAGGAAAAGGTACACAGGGGGTGGAACATCATCAGGAGATGCCAGGATGAGGTATTGTAGTTTCAAGAAAACAATTCTGTTGTCCAAATGTAAGTAAGTGTATAGCGGTACTAGGACAGATTAGTCAAAATTGACTTACATGTACTATTGTGGTCTAACCCCCGCCAGCAGCTCAGACCCACACAGCCGCTCACTCACTCCCCCCACAGTGGATGGGGAGAGAATCAGAAGGGTAAGAGTGAGAAAACTCGTGGGCTGAGATAAAGGCAGTTTAACAGGTAAAGCAAAAGCCGCACATGCAAGCGAAGCAAACCAAGGAACCCATTCCCCGCTTCCCAGGGGCAGGCAGGAGTTCAGCCATCTCCAGGAGAGCCGGGCTCCATCCCGCCCAACGGTGACTCGGGAAGA
>JANZLQ010000065.1:4036180-4047609 GCA_026212715.1 Elanus axillaris
GCTGCCCTGGCTGTGTCCTGTGCCGACTCCTTGTGCCCCTCCAGCCTTCTCGCTGGCTGGGCATCAGAAGCTGAAAATTCCTTGGCTTTAGTCTAAACATGACTTAGCAGCAGCTGAAAATATCAGAGTGTTATTGACATTCTTCTCCTACTGAACCCAAACCACAACACTACACCAGCTACTAGAAAGAAAAATTAACTCTACCCCAGCTAAAACCAGGACACTAGTACATAAAGACTAAGACAGTAGTGTCAATGAACCGAGAGCTTCTTAATGACTTGTGTGATCAGCCAAAAGGCTGCTCTTAGGACCTGCTACAGATCAGGCTACAAACTCTTGGTGTTCTGAGTCCCTCGTGCACGAGTGGCTGGGGCAAGCAGAGCTGCAGCTGAGCGTCCTGTTTGACAGCTGGCTTTCCCACAGAGCTGGCAGCGTTAAGGCAAATTCCCTAAAGATAACAACAATGAAAGATAAGCTAATCTAAATGCAACTAGTCAGTCTGGTTTAGGAAATAGTCACTGCCAGGATAATTTATAGTTTTCAGCTTTTCTCAGCATTACTGATGTACCAGTTCTCAGAAATTTTATAAAGCCATAGACTGACATAAGTGCAAAGTAATTTGCACAGAGCATGAAAGCAAAGTTGCAAAGAACTTCAATATTGTTAAGATTTATTTGAACTTTGTCTTCACACTAGTGTATAGGAGTTAATTCCTATCCTCGTTTCTAATAGACAAAGATTAATTGATCCTCTTTATCAGAACATTTGGCGATTAGGAATGTTCTTCTCTCACACATATCTTCCATCATGGAGCGCAGTTGCTCAATAAAAAGATGTGCTCCTAACCAGAGCATCCATTTTTCAATATAGTGATGTACAGCAACAGGTTACTGCTTTTGTAAAGCTATTACTTTTACTGTCAACGTGACTGCTGCTAGAACTTGTCTCATTAGACAGGACAAATTGGAACTGCATAAGAAAATCTGACCAGGCAAGAAATTAAGTTTCGTTATATACCTATATATACCTAAATACACATGTACATGTGCGCACACACATACAAGATAGTATGACTGAAAGAATAATCATAAAAAGAGTGGTAGGTTACACAGGTGGCTATGACATTTCTGGAACAGAAATAATTGTTATCTGCACATGGGCAGATTGACAATGTAAGTATGACGTCAGCCCTATCAGAGGCATTAAAGTAAACTGTAAAGTAAAAATGCTTGGGTGCCTACTTTGGGGATACTATGGAAGGGCAAGAATAGAAAAGTAGAAACACATTTTCTAAGAAAAAGAAAAATGAAAGCAATATTAAATAATGTTGTAGATGTGTCGTTTCAATATGAAGTCCTGAAGATGGCTCTGGGATGTAAAAATAAACTTAAAAATTTGAGAAGAAAGTGATTTCCCTACAAAAGCTAGTTTAATCACATAATTTCCTCCGCAACAGAGGCATTAGAATTGTAATCACTGAGGGGACACAGATGAAGGAGTGAAGTGAGCCAGCACTGAAGTTCTGGCTTAGGTTGTCACTCATAATTAAGTCTACAAGTATCTGGTTTGATTGCATGTTGATCAATGGTTCAATCTGCTTTAACTACTCACCCAACAAAAGAGATTTCTCTGTACAAGATCTTAAGGAGTTGAGAACTGGCAAGGTAAACTTGTGTTTTCAGTCTTTTTCTGACCACTGATTCCACTGTATATAAATATAGACAGCTTACATAATACAAAGTTGCAGGATACATAAATGAGTAGGCTTCTGCTGTGTTCTGAATTTACCCACCCAAAGCAACGTTTGTGTATATGTACGAAAGCTGTTCATGCACATGCAGATCAACCTGTCTATACAGACACGTACTTTTCCCCACCGTTCGTTTCTCTTATGTCCCTGTTTGTATTTGCATCAGTCAGTCTCTATACTTTTTCAGTATTTTGTTTCATCTGTAATAGCCTCTTGAATCAGCTGCTTATTTAGGTACATGTAGATATTAACTATACTGAATGATCCATGCTTCTGTTTTTTCCTGTTACTTACCAGATAGCTACATTGCTGATGCAATGTGTCAGCATCAAGTAAGCTCTGCAAGACTTGGCCAGGCAGAAGCACTGTACTGTAGAAATATACATATTTCAATCCATTGATGCTATGTGATCCTTCCACTGTATGGAACACCTCTGGAGGAACAAAATAGAATCTTAGGTTAGTTTACAAAACAGTTAAAATGAGTAAGAAAGTGTATTGACCTAGATCTTGAGCTGATATACATATTAATGCAGCACCAGCCAACCGCTGGAAGAGTGCAAATGTGCATCATTAAAAGCATTGTTGAAGATGGGTGTTTCATATGTGGAAGAAAGGGGTGGATTTTATTGGTAGGTCATTTATAAACAAAAAGCAGATTTGTCTGACTGTGTCTATCCACTCATTCGTCATAGCCAGGCTAATATAAAATCAGACACTCAACCACACAAGCATAGAAGATATAAACCATAAATTTTAGAAGTCAATCAGTGATGTAACATCATGATTTCACACATTCTACTCAGAAGAAAAATAACCATTCTGATCTTAGCTAAAAGTTTAACTGAGGCCAATTATACTGATTCACGTCAGCAGCACATCTCATTCAAAAATGTGACATCTTGTCTGAGGAGGTTCTTGATCCCCTGGTTTTTAAGTCACATATAAAATCTTTACCAACATTTTGTGCATGGCACACTGACTGCATATAATGATTTATTGCCATTAACACGTATCTTGATGATTCTGTTGGCACTCTTCATTTTAGGTAGAAGGAATGAAACCCTATCAGAGACCTAAATTACCTATATAGTGTGACTAACCCACTGTTCCTGTATGAAGCAAGGGAATCACACTCTGCAAATTCTGCCACGTTCATAATTGCATTCAAGTACATCTTAAAAGCAACAACAATAAAACTCTCCTTTTGCCTTCAGCAACTAAAAGCTATCTAGGACAGTTAGGGTCACATTTTTGAACACAAGTTCAATACAGTGATGAGGGAACTAGAAAACTGGGCCAAAATCAAGATGGCAACTGCAGCCAACATATCAGGGAAGGGCAGCCACCTGCAAAGAAAAAGCAAAATAATGATAGCATTTTCCTACAGAAGGTATTCATGGAAGAGATGTTTAAAACCGTTAACATTAGGGTGTTATCTTTGACATCTTATGGATTTCACTTTTTGGAGGGACTTGATCAGGGTCTCCATGGAGATCAAGTATAAGAGCCTTTATCCTCGTGGCTCATAGATCGTAATTTTGCAGTGGCACTTCTATCTGATACGAGGCAGTTGTGTAATATTTGATTTGTTTGAGTCCTGACTGGCCTTTTTCTTTCGGGCTGTTACATTCCTGTTTCATTTCCACGTTAGCAGAAGCCGTGGGAGCTCCTCAGGAGAGACAGAGCTCTGGGTACCATAAGGCTTTCCAGGCACCGGGTTGTCCAGTCCTAAAAAGGGCAAGTCTGTATTGGGAAGGTGCTTAGGAAGCCAGTGAATACTAGAAGTTTGTCTACTCGGTTTCAGCAACCTGTGTGTTCACTTGGCAGCGATTCACACCTCTCCTCTATCTACAGTTCTTCTTACACTCTGCTGTTAAACCTTTCATGGATTATGTAAAGTGAGTTTGCGCTTCTGATTCTTCTTCTACTTCTGTATCTACAGATTCTGTATTGCAAACCAGTATTGCTCCCAGTTTCATCTGTGCTTCTTAGCGCAGTTGTCAGAGCAGCTGGGGACCATTATCTGATGAGTTAACTTCCATGGAAATGAATACAGGAGCTTGGCGTTCAGAGGTGAGGTTTATCCTGTGGAACAACATAAATCCTTCCCAGAGGGCACTCTGGCCAAGCTTGGCTTTCGGTAGTGCAGGAAGACCTCGGTCGTCTTGGCATCCAGCAGCAGCTCCGGTGGGAAGCTGTGCAATGCGATGTCAGGCAGCAGCAGGAGCGGGGCCGTCCCACGAGGTGGGGCTGGGGTCGGCCGGGACCCCCACTGGGCTGGGCGCAGGGCTGGGCCCCCCCGAGCCCTCCCCGGGCTCCCTGGCCAGCGGGGGGCTGCCCTGCTGTGCCCTCCGCGTCTTGGCACATGGACCGCTGGGTTGTGTCAAAACGTGAGCAAATTTCTCAGAAAATAAGTGTATTTTTAACCACTAGGTTAGGAACCTTATTCTACCCGTGAAGGCGTTATGTGATATAAGGTAATAATACTCTGAAGAAACACGGTCAAGGATTTGTTTGTGTTTATTCTAATAGGCTTGATAGGCAAAAACTAAACAGAAACATTAGATTATATTGGTTCCTAAAGCTGCTTACAAGTGGATAGTTTTATTTACTAAATATATGACTACCTTTCACTGCAGCAGTTTTTTAAAATTCGCTGGCCTTCTTGTCTAACAACTTTTATAAAAAGCAATGGCATTGCAGTTTTCTTCCTAGAAAATACAGTATTTGATCAGCTTGCAGAATATTGGCTGTAATATTTCTAAATGCATCAACCTTTCCAAAATGATTTTTTCCAAGCTGAAAATGCAAATGCTGATGACATGCTATTAGAAGGATACTTTATGCCTCACATTTATAGCTAGCTACAGTAGGGTGTAACTGTTCTAAGGATTAAGATCGCATACAAACACATTAAATTAAAATGTAAAGCGGATTTGTTGCTGTGCTTATGATGGCAATTACTTCTTCCACTTATTTGCTAAAATCCAGTCAACAAATACACCAGTCCACTTAATCTAATGCTCAATTAGCAAGGCAATACGTGCATTGTCAGCCTCTCTGTAGGCGGACGTGAAGAAAAGGCAAGAAAGACACTCTGAGCTCCATACTTAGGCCTTGTCAATGCATTAATGTTGTACGGATTTCAGGCTTTTTGCTGAAACAGGGCAAGTTCGTATAATCATGGACCATGAAATACGTGACTACAGTTAACAGTCTCTTCAGGGGAGAGAAGTAATTCTCATATGAAGTGACTGTTGTAAATTTAATGAGTTTCCAAATAGTTGCAAGACAAGATAAAGTAATTTTATATTAGAGTTAATCTTTTAAATGAGAGAGTCTTCTTGCAGATGTTTGCTTTGCTGTTCTTTTTTAATCTCCATACCAGATAATGACCAGGGATGGGAAGATATTTATTTTGCTGCCACAGATCACATACCCAATGAAGAGTGGGTCTTTACATTGTATAAAGATGTACAATCATAATGAAAAAAAAATCTGAATTTCCCAGGGGTGTTGGTTTTTTTTTTTTTTTTATCAGAAATTTGATCCATGACTGTTCCTATTTCTTTGACATTGTTTGCACTGCATTATAGATTCTCTTTTCCCTGCAGGCATCAAAATTTGATTAATTTTGAATTTCTACACAAACATAAGTATTTATATTTGTCACTGTTCTTATCATGCAGAAATATGGAACTTGTTTCCTTTTGTGGCAATAAATTATGATTGAGGGATGACAAGGATATTTTTGCAATTTTCCAGTCAGTAGTTTATCGTGGTTTTATATGTAGATCCCCCTCCCCTTATGTTATAATGGCAACTATGAAATACCCTTTCAGTGACATTTTTTAACATAGGCTTTTGAAACCCATTTTTTTCTGGTCATGAGTCAAGGAATTCTTCACACTTTCAATTCAAGCTGAAACATCTTGGTTCTTCTTGGATGTATGTAAGGTTTGGCTATTTCTTCTGCCTCCCATTATTCATTCTTCAGTCTGCATCCTGCTTTTCTTCCAGTGCTGAGATTAGAAGAACAAGGAGCAAAATGCCACAAAAGAACTTGTGTTCAAGGTTTTCTGGTTAAGAGAAATACCTGCATAATTCATGAGGAAACACTTCCAGGAGTAAAATGCACGTGGTCAGGCCTTTGATTCTCGGAGGAACCCCACTGTTCTCAGGGAGATTCTGTGCATGTTTCAGAGTCTGCCCAAGCTGACTGACCTGCAGACTGGAGGGGTTTGTTATCATTACTCATTATGTTTCCATAGATTGACTAAATTCAGATAAATATCTGAAATTTCAGCTGCTAATCTGAGCTAAATAACGTTTCAGATCTAGTGGGCTTTGACCATTATTGCTAATTACCTTTTTTTATTATCATGTTAAAACCGACATGATGGAACTGTTTTGCCAAACAACTTTTTGTTTCCTCAGGTTGCTGTGACCCTGTGCATAATATCTGGGTGATAAAAATATTTTATTGTTTGGTAGAGCTTTATTAAGGCTTTAGAAATATGTAATTGTCCAGATGGAAGAAGTAATTTCTGAAATTTAAAGCAACATCGTAATAGTAGCATATAT
Source organism: Elanus axillaris (assembly GCA_026212715.1). Taxonomy (NCBI): domain Eukaryota; kingdom Metazoa; phylum Chordata; class Aves; order Accipitriformes; family Accipitridae; genus Elanus; species Elanus axillaris. The sequence continues at coordinate 4,042,518 of JANZLQ010000065.1, forward strand.
AAGTTCTTGTAATATGCGTTGTTAAATACATTTTTCTTATGAAATTAGACAGCAATCAGGTTATGTTGTGAATATTCTCCTTTGGTTATGATACACAATATCACTAGTAATTATTTTCATACAGTACAAAGAAGGTAAGTTCTTCTCCCTGTTTCCAGATGGCAAATATAGAAGGTGATTGTAATGGTGTGACAGCTACAGCACATATAAAAGAGTAATAGTAAACAAGTCATATTTTATGAGAGCATTGCTACAGTGATTTAAAGGTAAAGGAGCCTTTGAGAAACTAATGATTGATAATTGTCGGGTATTTTTATTGACTATTTACAAAACACATTTTAAAGACTTAGAAATATATTATATGATCTATAACCTCTAGAAAGATCAAGTATTTTGACATGTAAAAAAAAGAAGACAAAAGCAAATTACCTTCAGTTTTGTGTTATATGGGACAGAAGTAGATGTGCAGGTTCATGTTTTGTTCGATTTGGAGTATGGTAAGAGACTTAATCTGACACATTCTGCTCAGGAAAAACAATAACTGAATATCACACTGTCTAGACCTCTAGACAGTATGGTGTATCTGTTCATGCAAGAAACTTGCTGTTGGTTTCTTAGTTTTCTGCAACTTCCATCCCTTGTTATTTAATGCAAAATTGCATTGTCTCCCCTATTTGTACATCTCCATAATACTTTAGTAACATGGATTCTGGCTTCTAAACATAAAAAAATACGTGCTACTCAGCAGCATATAGCTCAGAAGGTGCAATTAGACTAGCTCCATTAGCTTTTGTGGCAGCTGAGGATCTAGCCCAAGTTATTTCTTGTCTTCATCAGGCTATAAATTACTTTGGACCCATATGTTTACACTAGTGATAAGGCCATTGCATAGATGTAAAAAAGCTCTGCCTGCAGTTTTCATTTCACCTCAACTCCCATCACGTAAAGTCACAGTCATGCTTAATAGGAATTTTTGCCTCAGGTCTTCCAGGCTCATGCTGGTTTTGGTTGTTAAATGGAATAAAGCACAGCAGAAATTCAATGTATCCTTTAGAGTGACCACCCATCTCCCCAGTTATTATAATCTCACTGTGCTAAGGAATTTTCCCGTTGCCTAGATCACACGGCAGACAGGGAAGAAAAGGACACACCAGTACTCAGGTCTCCCAAGACAAGAGAAAGATGCCCTGAAAATACCATCCTAGTCTTGAAAAAATGTTCAAATCGTTTTACTCCATAGAAACTGAACCAGTAGTGTCAACTGCCTGTTTATTCTTTTTTATTTAACAGGCATAGGTCTTAGACGGATGCAAGTCAGGAACATTTGGAGAACTTCAGAAAGCCTCTGGGAATGAGGGAGGCTGTTCCATGAGAGAAAGATTTTCATTGAGAAGAAAGAGTAGCACAGGAGAAGAAAGAAGAGAGAACCCCTCACAATTTCTCAGATATTAAGAGGAGGAAGAGCAGGCAGGAGAAGGGGTACAACTGTAGAGTGAGGCTTTCCTGTACAAGTCGACAAGCAGATGCACCAGGAGCTGATAGAAGTGGTGAATAGATGTGTCCCAGATGGAAAACGTGTTCAATCAACACAGCTTCTTGTCTTCTATTTCCTTCTCTTTCCTCCCTCACTACAGGTGTCCCCAGGATGACTTATCCCAATTTACAGACTGCAGGGAGTGTGACCAACTGAAAATTCTTTACTTCAATACTTGTAGCTCCTTCTTGCCTAGTTCTGAAAATGACAAGGCTGAACTTCTTGATCCTAACAACCAAACACAGAATGGTGCCAAAATATTATTTTCTCCAGGATCAGTCAATAGCGGTGAATAAATCAAAGAAATGAGTAAGCAAAGCAGGACCAGGGGCTGTTCTCTGACCCTGAGGCCAAATAGCAGAGACATGAGGTTGGACTTTGTGCCTGGGTCTCCCCTGTGCCCCATGCATTTTTCCTGTGGTGATAAATCATGAATACTTTTTATTATTCTTTTTTCAGTTCGAAGTGCATGAAATCATATGTGAGAAAGCTGACTTTCAAGGAGGATGTAATAGGTATCTACAAAACCATGAGTGGAATAAAGAGTGTGGATAGGGATCTCTGTATCATCCTTTCTGACAGTACAAGCAATAGTGGTCATCAAATTAAGTGAGCAGTACCCAGATTCACAACAGACAAAAATAAAGTATTAGACTTATGTCATTCCTCGGGGTGTCAAATGTTGACACTGGCTCAGGGGGACGCTGGGCATTGACCTGTAGAAGAGTTACCAAATATTTTTATGCGCATTCGGCATTGAAAGTTCTCTGAACTGAAGAAAGCTGGGCACTGGGATTGTGTTGGGCTGTGGGTAGACAATTACATGTGTGCGTCTTCTTTTAACACTTCCTTTATGCTCCTGTTTACAGCTGTGTCCTTGCTGATTTTCACCCTGAAGACAGGCACCAGCCCATTCCTGGGAGCAACAGAAAAATGAGGAATATCCAAATGATTATGGTTGACAAATGGGAAAAAAAAAAAAAAAAAAAGAGGAGCTGGAATGGGAGAGAAAGATGAAGTGGTCATAAATGTAGAAAGACTGGAGGACACTGAGTAGAAGATCACAACAGCTCACCCTCTCCCCTGAAGGTCCAAGGAATTAGTGGCTGTTGCCGGGGGTTGCCCCACCTGGACTTAATGACAAGATGAGGAGGAGAAAGGTCGCTATATAGATCCTCTAGGACCTCCCACATCTCCCAGCCCCCTCCTTTTGGTGGAATGGATCACCAGCTGGGCTACAACCAGGAAATGGTTAAAGAGAAGGACCCATAACTTGATGGATTCTCAGACATAGCAGGTGTAAATAAAAAGATCAGAGGAAAAGTGGATACCCTACTGTCATCTTACAAATATTTAGGCATTTGTTCTATCCTGTAATCTACTAACAGCCTTCATAAACCATAGGGGAGGCAGGTTAGAAAACTTTTCTGAATAAGAGTAGTAGTTTCATCATCAATATCTGTGCCGTTGTCTGTGGTGGCAAATTAGTCTTTCTGCAAAAAGGAAAACAGACTAGTGCTCCTAAAGAAATAGCATTGCCATTCACTCTCCCAGTGTGCATTAGGAAGGGTTTTCTTCCAGCAAGGCAGTTTCCAGTTATAAATTAAATCCTGGCACTGAAAAAGAAAGAAGTGTGGGTCCCTGCTGTTTTGCCAATGCAATTAGATAACTCCATTCCTATGTGCCAAACACCACTGGATTTTTGAGTTTGAGAGTTTTACAGTTTGCAGCAACAGAACATTTTTAATAGGTTTATTCATTTCCACTGTAACAACATCAACAGCTGATCTGCCTCTGCCAAACTGGGCAGCAAGTGCCAGTGTCAAGCTGTAGTTGGGAGGCTCAGTATGGCACCGGTCACATTCTAGTGAACGGACAATGAGTTCCCACAGCAGTGAGCTGGCTCCGTAAGGCACAGGCGCCTTGCACAGCGGTGCAGTTTTCTACTCCCGTCATCTTGAAGTCAGTAGCCATTGATCAGTCCTTTTCCCCTCAGCCTTACGCACCAGAACATGAAGGGAAGAGAGCCCAAAGAAAGTCCCTTGTGAATCGGCACCTCCGGATGCTCTGCTTCCTCCCTGTTCCTCTCTTTTCATTCTCTTGCTGGTGCAGCCGCAGATGGGAAAGAAAATGTAAATGTAACTGCTGCTGCTGCAAAAATTGCAGCCAAAAACTATTGATTAGTGCAGCAATTGCAAAGTTGCAGCTGTCCAGATAAATATATCTAGCTATGCTCAAATCCAAGCACTACAGCAATGACAGATGGTTTTCCCCTAATTAGGGCTGCCATATTTCAAACTAGGATTTTTCAGAAGGAAATAGTTAGCTGTTACTGAGTAGCTGTATGCCTGGAATTCCTGGACAAGCAATAGAAGTGTTCAAAATCCTGAATGGTAAAACTTCCAGCTGGAAAAGACAAAGTGTCATGGAAAATCTAGACATATGGTAACCTCATCTCAGATGGTGGCTTAGGAGTTTTAGAAAGACTCTGGCTCTCCAGAAACAGATGGATCCTGGGCTGGAAGCAAGGAACTATGGGATTTTAAAAATTTTTCCCCAATGCAAAACATAATGGCTTCTACTTGGTTTGCAGAAAATATGATGTCATTCATTTCATTGAGCATAAAGCCTGGAAACAACATAAATGAGTTTGGGATACTATTCACAGTATTTAATGCTTAATATGGAAGAAGTCTCACTGTGGGAAGTGATTAATTATTGGGTAGGATTTATCCTGTCTGAGGCTAGCCATCTAAAAATTACCTGTCTAGTCACAGATGGTCCCTTTCTATACAATGTTCAAGGCAAAGGATTTTTCCTTAAGATGGAGATCCACTCTATACTAAAATAAGCATCTGAAACACGAGAGAGAATTTTCTCCACTCTCTTTTTAGGAGTGTTTATACCTGACAATTCATACAATGGAATAATGTTCTCACTTAAAAGCAATCCCCCTTCTCTAGACAAATCTTTCTGGTTTTGACTGCTATGCTGTTCAGTTCAATGATTGAAGTGGATAGACGGGTGTTGAAGATAGCTTCCAAAATCAATTGGCATCCCATTTCTGGCAGCAAAGGTAAGAATTCCCACACTCACATCATATGTTAACACTGGTTACTCTTCTTTTGACTGGCACCTAAATTTCAAGAGCAGAACAGAAACAAGAAAACTAACCTTTTGAATAGAGGGTAACAGTTAACTATGTATGGAAAAATATTCTCCATCACTGACATGAAGTCTCAGTTCCTCTATAGTATCTTAGTGAAATTAGAGGTGACTGCACTAACACCATTGTTGGACTGAGAAAGAGGTTGAGCTGTCATCACATATAGGGCAATATGCAGGGCATCTAATTTTTTCAAATCATCTGATTTTCTTTTGTGTCTAAATTTGATCACACTTTTCTCTGATTATGATAACATCAGACAAGACTTCTCCCTGTAACAGTTCACCTATTTTACCCATAATATTTTTAATTTTCCCTCTCCTCTCCTCTCCTCTCCTCTCCTCTCCTCTCCTCTCCTCTCCTCTCCTCTCCTCTCCTCTCCTCTCCTCTCC
>JANZLQ010000065.1:4047709-4065329 GCA_026212715.1 Elanus axillaris
CTCCTCTCTTCCCTTTGCCCTTTCCCTTTTCCTCTTTTATCTCTTTTTTTTCTTACTACTTGCAAATGGGGAGACACAGCATTGACTTTACAGCCTGGCTGTACATTGAGCATTTCAAAACCAATTGCCATTTAGTTCCTTTTCAAGAGAATTTGAGAACATACCTTTCGTATCTTTCATGAAAAGAGCGACAAAAACACAAAGCAGAATATCGGATATTTTCCTAGAACTTTGAGTTTCTTGTTTTACATTGGTGAAATATTAATTAGAAACGGTTATGAAAAGACCTGTAAATTTTATTAATGAAAGCTTTCACATTACTTTCTCTAGATGTCTCAGTCACTGTTTAATTCTTTGCATGTTTTTGTAGAAAGAAATTCTTCACTTTTTAAACTGACTGTTTGCTGTGGACTTGTGTCAATCTGAGGTTCAATCAAAGGTCAAAATAAAACTATCTACAACTGACAGGCTTTACACCACCTCCTTTTCTGGGTTAAAATTTACTCCAGAAAAGAAACTACTTTTTTTTTTTCCCCCTACACAAATGACCGGTATTGATTGACAAGTATAAACTTCAGCAGAATTGTTTTTCGAGGTCTAGAGTTAGCTTGAAATAGTTGTTCTGCAGCAGTCTGAACAGCTGCATTTTCACTCAATAGTACATTCCCACAAAACCAGAACAATAGTTTAAATTACACTAGCTATTTCACTGCTAAACAACTTTGCTAACAGCCCTACTTGCTCAAGAAAAAAAAAAAAATAGAAGAAGAGATATCGCTGTTTCTTGTTGTAAAAAATTTTCAGCTTCCTTAACCTAGAAAAATCTCCCAGGTTTCCCTCAGGACATCTTTGACATGCAATTATGTTTTGCCAATACACAATTCTGCAATGCATTAAAATCTGTAACAAGGTCAATAAATTTGAATAACATGCTTAAATTAAGAAGTTTATTGAACTTAACGTGTAGTTCAGTAGTAGCCCACATGTACTTGTGGTTATCCAAAAGTATCAGTGTTCTTTAAGACTGATCATCACATAATTATTTATTGTTGCAGACCCTAATCTGGTTCCAAGAGATCTTGTATTGAAATTACTAGGGAAAAAGAAACTGGTTTTATTTTGAAGTGTTAGGGGTACTTGAAATACTTTGGCTCCCATAGGTCTTCCATTTGGTGTCTTGTGGCTATTTTCCTTTGTTTTAACTGCTTAGTCAGAGCACAAAATAACATTTGTAAGAAGTTAAGCTGCATTTCACAGCTATCATATCAAGGTTAAGAATTTAATATAAGTCTGCAGAACATCCCCTATGTCCAAGATTTCCCATAAATTTGAACATCATTGTGCTTTTCATCTACATTTAGAAATCTCATTGGGTATCTATATGTATGTAGGACATGCAATGGACTTTAGAAATCAAATATAAAACCTGAATGATATAACATACTACTACTCGCAGAAGACCAGAACAATGAATTTTCTAGATGTGAATTTCTTCAAATAATTTTTCTTTTGAAAGTTTTTTCTGGCTAATTTGTCAGACAATGGATGTTTAAATTAACTGCTTTGAGCTACTTCCAAGTTTTCTGGATCATTATTAATTATTCTTCTGTATAACTTCTTGCATAGGGAAAACCACTCCAAGGAAATACCCCGAGTCATGCCTATTTTAATACACACTTTAAGCTACACCAATGATCTGAAAACAAGGCTCCAACAATTTTTTTCTCAAGTACAAATTCAGAAACCACAGTCCAAGTGCTTGATGCAGAGCTGTGCCATCAAAGCATCTTTATAAACTCATTTCTCATGGGAAACTGTTGTATTTTGAGCATTGTATCATCAAATATAACCTTGTATTTCTGAAGTGGTCTAACATGCAGTTTATTGAACATCTAAGAATAAGAAAATAACAAGTTGTGTAAGGACACTTATGTGACTAGAATCCAAATTGTGCTAATGGCATCACGCAGCGGTACCTACCTCTGCATCGCATGCATTTAATTTTGTCTAAACTGCAGTGCAGTATGGAAGAAATAAAGATCCCAAAGTGATCCTGCTTCACCCACCCATGAACTGAGGAGATCTATACAAGAACAACTTTTTCTAAGGCATTAGTTAACAATAACATTACTGCTTAAAGGACTTTACTATGAGACCATATTCACTTTGGCTCTGGATTTGAACTTAGTTTGCACTTCATCTCTGTAATATTCTGTTGCCATTATGTCCACATCTGCCTTCTCTGACTGGCTAGTCACACAGTTTATTTACACTAGTGCCTAATGCTGAATCTGCATCTCAAATTAACAGTAAGGCAGAACCATGCTATAAAGTGTCTCTTCTCCTATGGATCTTTCCCCCTTATTATTACTACTGGTATTTATTTAAGGCTATATCAGTTTTACCATATGTGTCATACTGAGTAGCAGAGTGTAAAGAGATTGGAAAGATTAGATTTCGTTCATTACAAGCAGGGGTATTACTCTGCAGACACACTAGAAATTGTGTTTTCTAGCCAGTTTTTGTTCCAAACTAATTTTAGTGAACATTAAAGCATATGGCAAACTAAGATATGTGTGTGCCTTTTCTGCATTTGAAAAAATTCTCCAGGGAGAAAAAAAATATGCACTACCTCACTTGGAAGACGATAGGGGCAAATCTGAATGATGGCTTCAAATGGCAATTAGTTTTTCAAGTTCACTTTAGTTCTGAGTGCAACCACTAGCCTCGGCATTATATACTGCCTAACACCCAGTGTGTGAGAAAGCTGAGATTTATAAAAGTGTAATACTTCTCCTAGAAGAGTAACGCTTCTAGACAAACTGGCAAGATACAGACTGGATGGGTGGTCTGCAAGATGGGTAGGAAACTGAGTAACAGGTCATGGTGATCAATGTTTAACATCTTCATAAATGATCTGGATGATGGGACAGAAAGCAGCATCAGTAAGTTTGCTGATGACACCAAACTGGGTGGTGAGGTCGACGCATCAGAAGGGAGAGCCATCTCACCGAGAGACCTGGCAGGATTTTTTCTGGAGAAGAGAAGGCTCCCTGGAGAAGAGAAGGCTCAGGGGGACCTCATGACAGTTTTCCAGTACTTAAAGGGTGGCTACAAGGGTGATAGAGGCTCTGTCTTCACAAGAATAGACATGGAGAAGATGAATAGCAATGGATACGAGTAGCACGGGATAAAGGTTTCATCATGATATAAGAAAGGATTCATTTACAATGAGAACAATCGATCACTGGAAGAGTGTAGAGTCCCCATTGCTGGAGATTTCAAGATGCAATTGAACAGTGTGGGTACTAGATAATCTCATTTAAGCTCCCTTTCCCAAGAAACATGGGACCAGATCATCTTTTGAGATCCCTTCCAACCTGGGCTGTTCTATGATTCTACAGTTCTAATAATGGAGCATAAGCAAAGTGGCAATTGTTACAGTATGAACATATTAATGGCAGCAAAAGGAGGACTACAGGAGTATCAAGTCCAGAGTACCAGCTGAGTGGTAACATTAACTTCATTGGTGTAGTGCAAGCTGCTGCTAGGCTCATTTGGTCCTTTGAGTACTTTGCATTTTTTGTTTCATGATTCAAGGTCTTTCTTCCACATATCTCCAGAGTGAGGGCATGATTCTTCACTGTCCTGCCACACTGTCTTTGTGCTTGTACAAAGCAGGGTCTAACAGTCACTTCCATGACTTCTGTGACCAGTTTAGACTTGTCTCCTTAAATATCATTCAGTTTTTCACAGGTTCTTCTTTCATTTGCTTTAGGGTGAAACCCCACAGTTTTTTCACACCACCCAAAGTCTGGGGCTGCATAGCACTGTGACCTTCTTTGCTGGTCGTGTTTTTTTCAGAAAGCCCTATCTGCTTTTGCGACAGTCAGAAACCTCCCTTCAGAAGGGAAATTTGATTGCTAGGTCCTTGCAGTAGTACAGAAAAAAATTGCTCTTAAACAAGATGCTTTTTTCTCTAAGAAAAGGGGTAAAACAACTAAAAGACTTCAAAGATCTTAAAATAACTTCCCAGATCAGTCTGATTTATTCTAGATATTGCAACAGTCAGGATGACAAAGCAGTCTGCTTTTCTCCAGAGATAGTCTCTTCCCAATATTTGTAGGAGCCAAGTTATCTTTTCTGATCTTTTCTTCACACCCTTTTCTGTGGGTGTGAAGGTATACTCAGAGGTACCATGTGTAAGGTCTGAAAGCTATATTATCCCTGTACATTTTGATAACGGGTGTTACCTAAAGCCATCTTCTGACTTTGTCCAGAAATACAAAATCATCCAGTTCTGAGTTAACCTATTAGTCTTTCATAACAAACAGCATGATAATAATCATAAAGAGAGGTCTAACAGTCACACTGATGCCTCCCACATTTTTCACACAGTTTCCAGAAGAACAACTGAAAATGCAACAAAGGTTCTTGCATTGGAGCATATCTCAGGGTAAATAAAAACCATCAGGCTGATCAAGTGTACCTTTAAACTTCTCAGAATTAAACTCCCCCATATTTTAATTTATGTAAAATATTATCAGACATGATAGACTGGCCAGTGTTGTTAGAAATTTTACCTTTATATCCCAGCTATAAGAAGGCTTTGCTATTTTCATAGGAATAACTGACAATACATTGTGTCTCTTAGAAAGAGGCCTTTCCCAATCTTTAATGTGAGTACAAGGGCTCCGATAGTTTTGTAGACTTTCCTCAGACGACATTAGAAATACTCTAAGGCACTTAACATATGGAAAGAGAAAAGAGTTTTGCTGATAGTTTAAACATGAAAGTCTTATTGAAAATATGTGTAGATACTGTGTTTTCTTTCCAGTAGTAAGGACAAAGGAACTCATTGGTTTGACTTACAGATACAGGTAAGAGCTACACAACTTACTGTACTGTATGTAGCTTGCAAACATTAACCAAGAGGCCAGACCATGCAGCTAACATTTAATCTTTCCTATCTGTACCCTAATTATTATGTGCCTCCTGGTTTTGTGTTATAAGAATATAATATCTGTGCAGACGATTTTCCACAGTTAATGACTATGGAAGTAGCTCTGTGAATGCTTCAAAGTTTTACGAAAATACTTTCAGGCTGAAAAGTCTTGAAAAATATGGTTTTACTCTGTTCACTACTCATCGAAGTAAAAAATATGTTAATATCCAATGACAATTTTTTGTTTTTTTGTTCAGTTTGTCTATTATTTCTCTTTTCCTCTCTTCACCATGAGGATCCCTCATTAAGGCTATTCACAGAGTACAATGTTAGTCAGCTGGACTAATGAAATCCTAATGAAGTAATTGTAAGTTATTTGTTTAGAGTGAGTGTGACTAGGATCAGCAAAAATTGGACCTAAGTTATCTCACAAGACTCATTCAGGAAATCTGTGGCACAGTTCAGGAGAGACTGTGAGGGCTGCTAACCTCCCAGAACTGTCCCTCGAGTGTAGCCCTGCCAGGATATACAGCCAGAGGGGTCAAGTTATATCACTTTTTAGTAATTAGCTTCTGAAGAGAGCTTTGGAAATACAAAGTGCTTCTCAAGTGCTATAATTATCATTTCCCTATATAACAGCATAATTGAGTTGCAAAGCATGAAGTAAGGAAGTAAGATTGACCAAACCTCTAGCGCTTGCTATAGAAATTATTGTCAGAGAGTATGAAATAAATTGGATTTCAGATGAAGCCTGCTGGTTTATCGTGTATTTTTCAAAGTTTGGCTGTCTCTTGATTACAGACTGAGAAATCTTTATATCACCTCCAGCAAAGAGACAAACCATGTTTAATCTAGCTCAGTGATTGTTACGAATGAACGTGTTGCTCAGCAACCAGATGAGTGGACTTGTGATGGTAACTTTTGCTTTCAGTTTTCTATTTTAATTTCTAAAAGCTTATGGTCTCAGTTTGTTCTTCACCTCAGTGAGTTATCCCTTCTTTTCCACCAGTTTAGAACATCTTCTTCCATATTACTCTACCTTTTTTGCATGGAAGTGATGCAAGATGACTGTCTGAGAAAAAATAGATGGTCACTGAATTCTCACAGTTGCGATGTTTCCTAGTTGCCATCATTGCTGTGGCGACTGGAAATAAGGAGACCCACCATTTCTCAAGGGACTTCATGGAGGCCAGTGTCTTAGGAGGGTTCCCCAAAGTTGTCTTTGGCAAACTGCCCATGAAAATCCAAATAAATCAGCGTGGGACACTACTGAGGAGATGGAGATTCAGGCAGCTGAAGCAGCCCACCACCTTTATGGTTTTCAAAGAAGTCTGGATGACAGAGTTGCTACATAGGATATACTATTCCCTCCTGTCTTCTTCACCATTGCTTTGTATTGCGTGGCTTACCTTAGCGATAATTAGGGTCACTGTATGGCTGCATCTCCCAGGGGTTGTCACAGATTTTACGTACCTTCATATTCTATTCTTATGACCCACATAAAAAAAAAAAAAAAAAAGGGTGCAGTGAAGAGTTTCTTCATAACAAGATGCTAATTAGCTTATATAATATTTGGAGCTTCTGATGATCCTCATGATTTCTAAGCTAGTTATTCTTTCAGGGACATCACTGACACAGACAATCTGCGGATAAACTTTTAGAACAGCATTGCAAGTCACCAAGACCACCTGCCTGACTGATGATTCCCTATCACCATGCTGCTCATCCACTAATTCACAGTAACAGGAGATACCCATTTTCAGACAGAAAAAGGTCACTTTCTTTTACAGTAAATGAAGAACTTTCTTAACCTAAAGGAAACATAATCTCCTTAAAGCTATTCTTGCTACTTGTGCTCTGCCTAAAGGCTTTCCAGTCCTACTGGTTTTCCATTGAGGTTTAAGAATACAGTATGTATTCTGCCACACATACTCCCCTCAGTTTCCCCTGAAACACATGGATTTCTATGTGAAATCTACCTGAAAGCATACTAGTACAAAAAGAATTAAAAACTCCAGCAAACTGCTGATGTAGTGGAGAGTGACATTATGTCATTCTCTGTACAGTTTCGCTGTCCTCGCGTTGACATTTTGGCTTGCTTGAGTGAACACAAGAATTTTCCATTTGATGTGCCTCTTTGGCATTTCCCTTACTCATCCTCAAAATATTTTTTGGCTTATCCTCATTTTTGCATCATATACATTTTTATATTTGGCCATGACTCTCAGGAATCTTTCAAGCCTTACTGTTCCATAATCAGTGTCACAGCTTGTTTCACTGAGTTTTCCTCCTAGTTAGTCTATTTGAGAATAATAAAACTGATTGCCTGGGAAAAGATTACCTTTTCTGTGGTTATTCATTCTGAAAAGGAGGGAAGAGGGAGAGCAGTCACCAATCCTTTGCTTAATAATAATAATTAAACCCAACCCAATGGAATGTATTGTTATGCTCATTTTATGCTGTTTATGGCAAAGTGACAAGTTCATAGTGTGCTAAGAGAAAGACAGTGTTATCAGATGAATAATCAAAAAGGCTGTCCCCATGCAGGATATGAAATATCTAAACTCCAGTCTCAGTTTTTTGTTATAAAAAGAGTGCTGATTCTGAAGCCATAAGTGAAAGGCAAAAAAATGTAGCATCCATTCTATGGTGTAACAATGCTTAAAAATAATATCATAAAATCTCACTGATTGATCATTTTATTTTGGTAGTGTGCAAAGACTGTATCAAATGAAATTATCTTGTTATAAGTATAATCGTAGAATAAGAGATAATTCCTGACCCAAAGAATTTACAGTCCAAATCCTCAAGATTAGAAGAGATTTTGATATTCGAGGGAAAACTGTAGCCCAGAAGAAGAATGAACACAATGCAAAATAATTTTTACAGGAATTCCACTGTTTTGGGGTTTGGAGATAAACAGCAGATGGGAGTGATATTATAAGGGTGTACACTACGCTGATTTAGAGGGAGGGAAGATATCATTTGGGAGGGGATATGGAAAAAGCAAAAAAGGTAAGGAGAGCAGGGTGGGTAGTGATAGGGGAGAGGGGACTGTTAAGTATTTAACTCTACATGTTCACATGAATCCTGCTCATTTTGAGTCATACGAGGGAGATATGAAAGTAAAATTAGTGCTGGACTATTGTCACTGTCAACATATCAGCTGAAGTACTTCCTATTTGTTCTGTGGTTATGTATTGTTCTTCTTCCTTGAACTGAAGACCCACGGTTACATTTCAGGAGTAGTTTTAGCTCCTTGGAAAATTTCTTAGAATATTTTTTGATGTGTTCTTCTATGAGCTTTTCAATGTAGAAGACTGGTTTAAGAAAAAAAGAAAGCCATTGAAAATGTAATTAAAACATATTTATGTTGATAAAAGTATAAAGTTTTAAAGATTTAGAAGAATATCTGAAACATCAGAGTTAATAAAATACTATTCTCTGGAGTCAAAATTTAGATGAAGTCTGAATTAATTCTCTTCTACCATGAACTGTTCTTGTTCTGCTCTTTTATTGGACATCAGCATTTTTTTCCCCAAGTTTAGCCCAGAGGACTGCCATTTTGAAAAGAAAGCGTTACCTTCCTTGTTGCACAAATAACTGGTTTCTGCTGGTAGTATCATGCACTCAGGTTAAATAGTTGAGTATCTCAAACTATAGGATATTTCTGAAAACACTGCTAATCTACACTCAAGGAACAGCTATTCTTTTGATTCCAGAGGTGTGCTGTTAAATTCTGGGATCCTGAAGAATATAAATCTAAACTGTATGTAAATATGTTTTAAATAAACACTTTTAGGCTGCACATAGTGAATTTCAGTGCGATACTCATCCTAAGTAAATATACTTGTATGTTCTCCTTTGCTGTTAATCAAAATGTGCTGCTGGACTTTACCAACAAAGAAACCTCTGAACATCCAAAATCACAAAAATGTTTACTTAGCACAAAAGGAAACCTAGCATGTGAAGAAATACATCCTGCAGCTCTGGATCCTACGGCTAAAATCTGGAAAGCAGTATTTCCCATCAACACACATGAGCAGTTTCTGGGTTAGTACCGTAAAGGTAATTATGATGAGAAGACATTGTATAGAAAAGTTGTAACTATGCATAAACCCAAATTCATTTTATTTGTTCCATTTTGATTATTAGGCTAGGAAAAGGGTGATCTCATACTGGCAGGGAAAAAAACAAAAGCAGTACTAGGAAATACTAGGGGTTAAATTAGCAGCTGAACAAGGTTAAATTCAATGACAGAATAATCACTCCCAGGCAGCATATCCTCACCGACTTGCAAGATATTGCTTGATTGTTGGCACGCTTCACATGTATGTGTATAAACCCCAAAAAATAAAATATATACATACATATATATACACACAGTTTAATGTGAAGCTCCTGGAAGGACTCAGGCCTTTGCTTTGAGGAACTGCCCTGTAGGGAATGCCACCAGGATTACAGGTAACTAAAATGGTGCTACAGCCTTAATTAGTTTATTCACTGTTTTAGATGTGGAAATCAGAGTGTTTATAAATACGAACTCTGGCAAACGCTCCCCATCCTTCTCCTCTCATGACCAAAACAACATCCCTTCCTCTTGTATGCGTGTTTCAGATGTAAACGGAAGACTTTGTTCTGAGAAGTCACCGAAAACTAAGTTTTATTGCTATGCAAATCATACAAATTTTAATAACAACTTTTTGGTGAATATTCAAATGAACACCAAAATGACCATGCAGTGTCTGACTTATTTAGAGAACAATGATCTCATGCTATTTTTCTGAACAGCACAACAGGGCTGGGGGTGGAATCCAGAAACCAGTGCTGTCCCAATTTAGATGTCTAAGCCTTTGAGAGTAATATTTTTTTATTAGGCATTCTAAAAATATGCTGAACACAACTCTGTGAGGAGAGAAAGCACTGCAATGAAATAGCAGTTCACATAAGAGATTGCAATTGTTGGGTTTGCAAGGAGACAAGAAAAGTGTTGGCAATATTCTCATTGCAATCATTATATTTAATGCAGGAGAGGGCAACAGTGGCAAAGTGAATAGCAAGCTAACAATATAAGAGGAATAGTAAACTAATACATGTCACATTCCATAGCAATAAAGACTGACGTCCTTGAAGCTTCTCCTCCTGGGACTTGCAGCTGTGCACATGTACACCCACATCTCGATTCATAGATCTCATGCAATTTTAATACGATTACACCTTACATTACACCTATATGTAGATTTCTACTCCTCTTTCATGGTTCATTGTAGCTGAATTTCAGGGCTTAATAGTACATTTGCAGACACTTTCAAATGCCTACGTGATTACCCCTAAACTTGAAACAGCTAGGTTTTTCTCTCCAGAAAGAACATAACCTTTACTATTTCCAATTTTATTGTGACTGTAAAGTTAATTTCATTTAATGAAATTCTACAGCTAGAGTTATTCACCATGATTACTGCCATGTGGCTTTTCTTCCAACATTTTATCCTGCCTTGCTCCTGTCTCTTTAGTAGAGAGCTCCTGTTTTGCTAGGCTGCTAATACAGTCTAATGATGAGAGAGGCAGAGACCTTTGGAAAGTTTTCACCATTCGCATGCAGACTGCACCTCTCACAGTGTTTACTGCTTTTACAAGCAACAGTAATCTTTCTCACATTTGCTGTGCCAATAATGAAGTCTTTATTAACACCCCACCCTCTTTATAGACTTGATAGAAGCAGATGCTCCATCTGCTTAAATATTTGAAAAGTTACTCCTAAACCAACATTTATAAACATGCTCATGAGTACATCTGGAAAGAATACTGTGGCTGCAACACTGTCACATATTACTATAATAAAGAAGGAGGAGTAATCCTTACATCTATATTGTTATTTTCCTTATTGAATGCTGGAATCATAAGACAAAGGCTAACTTTGGGTGCCTAAGTAAAATGCGAGGATTTGTAACTTCTGTCACAACAGTTTGTTTTACACCACATCCAAGCCCTGACTGATTTCAGTTACATTTAAGTAGTAGCCTCATATTCCTCTTGATTATTTGGATATGAGGGCTAAGCTCCGAGCTGGTGGAGAAAAGGAGTAATACACTGTGGAGTTTCATCTGCAAGGCAAAAGGATAAAAGGCTCTTTGTCTTTTTGGGGAGGTAGGGTGCCAGCTAGACACCTTTAAAAGAAGGTTATAAGTAGCCCACTCTAAGACAAGGTTAATGGTTGCAGAAGTGGCATTTCCATACAGCGCTATAATTTTGTACGAAGACATTAGTACTTGCACACTCTATCAGACATGAGAACTGGTTGTAGATACAGATCCCATTCTTGGATGTCTGACTTGTCCCACAGTTTCAATTAATCCACAACAAACCTAAGAGATATATGTCATACTGTTAACCCTGGCCAATTGTAATGGTCCTTGAGACTTCACGAAGCTCTTCTGAGTCTGTGATACTACAGTTAAACCACTTGACTTTTACTCCAAATAGGGCTGAGTGTCTCTCCAAGGAAAGCTCATGGTGCTTTAGGGACAAAATCTCTGTCAGCACTGCTCTCTGAATAATAAAGTGTGTAAGAAAGAGGGGAAGAAGAAATGGTTATATCTCCTCCTAGACGACAGACAAATTTAGGAAGTAGAGGAAGTCATAAAAATAAAAAGGTGAAATTTTTTTCGCAGAAAATAATGGAAGAAACTGGAATTATTAGCCATTTTATATTTTTCCCTCATCTCATGTTTGAAAATGCTGTTGATCTGGCTTTTTTCATGTCTGGTCAGGCACCAGTCCTGCACGTTAGTCGCAGAAGGGTGTAGCAGAATGAGAACGTGTATGCTCTAGTCCTGATCCTGGCTAGACAGCTGCATCTTGATGGAGGATCTGGGCTCAGAAACGCAAATTAAACTTTTGTTCAGAGAGTCACAGAATGACTGGGGTTGGGAGGGGCCTCTGGGGACGGTCTAGTCCAACCCCCTGTTCAAAGCAGTATCAACTAGAGCTGCTTGCTGGGGGCCATGTCCAGTCAGTTTTGAATATCTCAGAGGATGGAGACTCCACAGACTCTCTGGGCAACCCCTGTGCTTGACAACTATTACAGTAAAAAATAAAAAATAATTAAAAAAAGAAAAGTTGTTTTCTTATATTAAGTGGAATTTCCTGTATTTCAGTTTATGTCCATTGTCTCTTGTCCTGTCAGCAGTAACCAGTAAGGAAAGGCCAACTCCATCTCCATTACTGTCATCTATCAAGTATTTTTAAATATTGTCGAGGTCGCCCTGAGCCGCCTTTTCTCCTAGCTGAACAGGACCCACTCCTACAGTCTCTCCTCCTATGTCAGATGCTTCAGTCCCTTAATCATCTTTGTGGCTCTTTGCTGGACCTGCTCCAGTATTTCCATGTCTCTCTCGTACTGGGGAGCCCAGGACTCGACCCAGCATTCCAGATGTGCCTCACCAATGCCACACAGAGGGGAAGGATCACCTCCCTTGACCTCAGCTGGGGTCTTTAGAAGCCTTAATATTGATCTCTTGAAGTTAACAACCCATTTTATTTTAGATTTAAATAAATAAATATTTATTTCAACCAGACCCAAAGCAATTTTCTTCTTTATTAGAAGGGAAGAATTATAGTAGGGGCAGATGGAAATAAGAGGAGCTACACTGGATAGACAAAGTTACATTTGTGCTATGAATGCATTGCAAGTATTTCTTTATGTTTTTATTAGTAGCTGTAAAGACATTGAGATATTTATTCATTCCATCCCGTACAATTCCTGAGGCTGAATATGTTGGCTTTAGCAACATTTCTATGGTTAGTGGAACCTTAAACATTCAAGCATTTCAATGCTATTCAGTTAGCTTCTTCAGCCAGCTTCTACATACCACTTTAGGATTATGCTTAAGATGGCTGAAGACCTAAAGTAAACATTTTTATTTAATAATTATCCATGAGATGCATGTATAGCTTCAGAAAATCAATGGACATCTTTAGAAAAGCCAAAAACCCCCACAGTGTATTTACATATCTCAACATTATATTTCCCTTTCAATTTCCCTCCAAGATTAACTTCTTCCTGCTTAGTTGATAATTTGGAAATATTAAGGCTTTATTTGATTCTCTTGGTCTCATGTACTCACTTTCTGACATTGCTTGTCATAATTTCAAAGAAAAACCATGAGTTCTGCTCCTATGTAAGTATACATGCTTCTCCATGCTTCTCCTCTGCTAGTCTGGGCTCTCATTTCCACTTGGGCAAAACAAGATGTCTTAGGAGTAACTATGGGCTCTCTGAGATACACCTGCAATCAGAATTTTGCATACTGACTTGAGAAGCAGCTTTGTCCTTGTGAAAATACTCTGATATTTTATCCTGTACTTACATGTAGAAAATAGGTGGTTTAATTTTGGGAAGTTTTAAGAAGCTGGAAGCTGAATATCCAGTTCAGCACAGCATTTAAGCACATGCTTAAGCAGATCTGTTCATTTTATCATTTGATTCCATTTATCTACTAAAGTGCTGGATGAAATTAGTCTGGGAATTCTAGAAATGGGCCCTGCTTCCGCTTAAGTACATTGTGTTTCTGTTATTAAGAGTTGCCTAAGAAAGAACAACAGTCATTTTCCTCACAATTTTTCCCACATGCACAAAATGTTCACGAGCAAGAGTGATTTCTGTACACGTATGGTACTTACATGTATCTTTGGAAGGTCTGAATAAATTTGAAACAAAATTGCCATTTGAAAACAATAAAAAATAAAGCATCATATTAAATTAAGTCTGGTAATAGAACTAGCAGTAATCAATATGAGCTTATGGAAGGATGATTCTATTTAATTAATCTGGTATCTGTTTTGATCAGATTACAGGATTGATTGATAAAACATAATCGAGTTGCTGTTGTTTATTCAGCCTTCTATCAGACTACTGTTCACACTAAATATTACTAAATCACTGTAGCATATGTCAAAACATAAACCAATTTTGGAGTAAATACTTTTCCGAAGTTAAGGAACTCTCAGAAGTCTGGAAAGCCACGTTCACAAGACTCTCAGCCCTTGTGCAACAGTGCGACAGGGTCATATGTCAAATACAACAAATCAAGTATTTGCCTATGTATACGTGGACCGATTGCCAAGACAGTAGGCTGAGGGTGGAGGATACACTTTCATGCCCTGTTCACTTCTAGTCCTTCATCCATCTGGTGCAGAGTTGTAGAAGAAATAAGCCACGGCAGAGCAAACGGGTGAGATACAAGTCCTACAGAGGTGAATGGAAGTGGGATGAGGCTGAGAGGCAAATCAGCGTACATCACCCTGTGTCCATCAGAATGAATACTTCAGTCTGGCAGGTCTGTGTTTGTACTATTGCCTGTTCTCTTGCCACTAACTCTTTTAGGAGGCGTACCGTAACAGTCAAATTCTAACACCAGCTGAGCGAGGAACAGATAGGGAGCAGGGAGCTGCTATCACTTCCACCTGGACAGAAAGTGGTTTTCCTGTAAAAGCTCCAGAACATAAATTTTCTGTGGAAAAAAGCTCACTTTTAACCAGCCTGCAAAAGAGCGTACGCTGAAGTGTGGCTAAACTGGGCTAGCACTGGGGGTATGCCAGAAATCTTGCTGTTCCTCCATACAGCTTGTTCACTTGGATCACCTCCTCCTGATTCACAGGTGAGCTGTCTCATCAGGTTCCTTCACCCCTCTTCCCCTTTTCTTTGCTGGGAAACCTCAGCATGGAATGGGGGTACGCGTGCCCCGTAACACACGAGTGGGGTGTTCAGCGTGGCAGGGGCGCACAGGTGCTGCTGGGTCTGACGGGGGGGACGTGCAGGGTCCTGAGATCTGCTCCGCAAGCACCCGCCGCATCGTCCGCCGGCAGAGAGTCAGTCTGTGCCTTGGCCACCAGTCCGGCACACCTCCACTGCTCATGCACAGTTGTCGCCTCTCTGAGCTATCCAGAAATTCTGGACAAGCGGTGGAGCTATTTTTCTGTTCAGATTCCATTTCCAGATGGTAGCAGACAACATATTTGGCACAAAAGTACTGTGTCTTGAGCTCAGGGGACTGGAACAGGTCAGTGAGCTCAGTACTTTGCAGACTAGAAGGAAATCTACTGCCACTGGCTAAAATTTTCTCATTTTTCCTTTACAATGAGATTGTCCACCAATGCCGGGTGAATTTCACTGCTGTATTTCAAGGCTTGGTAACTTTGCAACAGAAAATGCTGGCTGGCCAGAAGTCTTGTTTCCAAAGCAGACAGCTAAAAATATTAGCAAAGCCAAAAGCCAGACTTAATTCTAAACCAAATGGATTTTCGGCACATGAATATGGATCTGTTGAAGGATGTCTTGATGTGGTTTGAGTTGGAAGAAATTATTTGAATATGGATGATATTCAGAGGACTGAAATTTGATTTCCTGACCATTCCTGTTACATTATATAGTATGAATATACTCTGAGTTTATCAGGTTTAGGTAGTATCCAGTCCTTGCCCTCTACTACCAGAGAACTACTCTTTCAAGGCCTTTCTGGAAGCTTTTTTTCACTACATGTTGGAAACAGAAAAAAATAGCAATCAGGTAAATTGCTATTAAGTTGTAACTTTAAAAATTAGAGTTGTGCTAATTGTAATCAATGAAGAGAAGTTGCAGCAATTTCAAGTTGATGTAACATTAAGATGTTCAAAAGACTTAGCGCCTGAAAAAAATTTTTAAAAAATCTGACTTTAAATGACCATCACTCAAAACCTTAACTATTTTCTCCAGCTCCCCTGTGTACACACTCAATACACATACGCATTTGTGAGGCCTTATGACATGATTCATCTCTCATGTTCAAGAAAAATGGCACTGGATTTCTGTTGGTACTTACCACTGCTATGCCCCAAATCATTGAAACTGGCCAGATTCAGGTGATGTGTTCAGTCTCCGTACCTAAATATTTGCCTGATTCCTTCTGCTATTCTAATTTCTTTAAGACATTCTGAAATTTACACCACTTGAAAAGGATGCCAGAGCTCATGAGAAGAAAGCGTGAACTACCTGGCATAAATTCAGCAGGTTGTCAAACAGCATTATTCACCACACAAGAGTTCAGTCAGACACTGAGGACTAAAGTCTTTTTGCTTGATTACATGGATTTTTTGCATACAATTGGACCCTAATCTCATGAAAAATTGTCCCTTGGGCAATGGGTATTTGACTGTTGGGGATGTTTTTCAGAGGACTGATCAGTGATCAAAGTGAAAAAATGTCTGATTTAGTTCTAGTTTAGATTATTAATAGGTATAGTGATGCCCCTCTAAAACAGAGCCAAATCACAACACAGAAAATAATTTAGCACTGTTTTCTCTGAAACCGTACCCCCAGCCTGTTAAACCATAGTACATGCTAAAATGATGCTAAACTTCCCTGAAAATGATAGATTCCAGATTTGCAAAATAAAGCTATACCTTAGCCCAAATATACTAGCAAAGCTGATACAACTCTTCCTGTACAAATAAAATCAGTAGAAATAAAATTTAAATCATTAAAAGTAATGCATTTTCATTCTCATTTAGATTTTACTATTGGTAGCAAAAAGTATTGTCCCTTTAGTCACTTTAAAAAACAAGTAGTTTGAAAAAGGACTGCATCACAATTTTTGTGAATTTTGTCAAGATTCTTGGCTTCTCGCTATACAAAGATGTTCAAGCCTGGAGAAAAACAAAATGTTCTCATCCTAACAGATTTCTCAAAGCATCCTGAGAGATTTCAAGAAGTGAAACTGTTTGAGGACTACTCCAATGCCCGTGCTTGTCTTCTCTCAATTTAACAAAAAACATGGCAGGGATCATTGTATTTCTGCTCTCATATAGACATCCCTCAAACAAGTCAGGGGTCTGAGTATCAAGTATACTAATTTTATTAAAGAAAATTACTAAAGTGACATCCTGCAGCAGGTTGATGTGCCTTGCTGTGAAGCAGTTTATCATAAATGTGAAATAGGCTGTGTCTTTAAATACATAGACTAATCTGACATGTAGGAAACAATAAGATCTATATATAAAATCTAAATATAAAGCTCACTATGAAGAATTCAGAATTTGCTAACAGGTAGTAAGTACATAGTTATTCCTGTCCTAATTATATTCTGTGCTATACAAAGAAGCAATGTGACATCAGTTGATTATGGCTGAACCAGACTAAAGAGAACGCGATTATTCTTAAAAGTGTTCATATTTTCCATGGTCAAAATTGGTTTTTGAAACTCCCTGTTACGTCATTGAAAGGATGAAAGTGGCAAAAGAGAATCTCAGCTTTTCTTGTGAAGGTGTAAGTGTATGATTTCTCCTTGAGAAAGCAGCCTGGGAAAAATTAATGAACTAACTGTCTCAGACAGAGTAGTGTGGCTGAAGCATTATTTTTCCTAACTGCTATCTGATTCCCTTTACAACTCTTTAAGTGTCTCCTTTGGGACTGAAGAAAAATACATCTCCAGGTCTGTGCTTTGGAAGGACACTCACCAGTTTATACTGCTGGAGGGTTGGGACACCTGGTCGAGTACAGGGATTATGGAAAAGCTTCCTGACCCACGACTGTACATTTTTCACAAACCATTTTATGAATGAAAATTAAGATTATCTTAGTGACCTTCAACTTTGTGTTAGTACAAACTCTATTTCTGCACAGGAAAGCAAGATGGGCAT
>JANZLQ010000065.1:4085130-4111110 GCA_026212715.1 Elanus axillaris
GGCAGTGGGGGCGGGTGGGATCGCCGCTCGGGGACTGACTGGGTGTCGGTCGGCGGGTGGTGAGCAATTGCACTGGGTGTCATTTGTACATTCCAATCCTTTTATCATTATTGCTGTCATTTTATTAGTGTTATCATTATAATTATTAGTTTCTTCTTTCCTGTTCTATTAAACAATTCTTATCTCGACCCACGAGTTTTACTTCTTTTCCTGATTTTCTCCCCCATCCCACTGCAGGGGGCGTGGACTGAGTGAGCGGCTGCATGAGGCTGAATTGCTGGCTGGGGTTAAACCATGGCACCGTACAAAAGAATGATAATTAACATTTAATTAATTGCTGAGAACTGCTTTCAGCAAAAGCTTATTGTTAACTTTGGGCTCTCTAAGAAGTCTATTTGCCAGCAATCATTTGAAAAGCAACATCTGGCAAGCAAGATTTGGAGTCATATGCTGGCAGCACTTACCAAACATTTCTTGCTGATCAGGAGTGCCCAGAGTGATTTTGCTTTGAGCCTGTAACCTCTCTCAACACCTGCAATCTCAACTGCAAACCCAGCCAAATACGGGAGAAGTTAGGTACTTGGAAATGAGGCCCAGGTTTAGGTGACTTTGGAAGAGGAGCCATCTGGGGCAGGAAGCTGATGGAGGTCTTGATAGAACCCTGCTCCAAAGACCTCCATTCAGTCCAGGCTTGAACCCCCTCCTGATCATCCACGTACAACTGGTAATTGCAAAGCTGAGTGATGACAACAATTTCCCCTGAAAACCAGCATGAGGAAAGGAGACTACCTTCATCCAAGCACACATACAGCAATCAGAAATGTCGCCAAACATGTGGGAGACAAAATCAGTCAACAGCTGCGCTCTGTGGCGAGTACCTTCCTATCTAGAGTTGTTTCATTTTGCACAGAACAACTTAGAATTTATTAAGAATTAGGAGACTTTTATTATTACTGACACCATACACCATTAAAAAGGATGACATCTCCATTTCATGGCCAACCTTGTCCATCATTACATTCTGGGCCAGACTCCATCCAGTTGTTATTTTCTAAAAAAACTCATTGAAGTGAGTCCCTGGGAAGAGGCAGGTGGAAGAACATCTTGGCAGATACAGAGGTGATTTTCATATGGATTAAAAACTAAGCATGTGATTTTTGTCAGGACTGAAGAGGTTTGAAGAGGCATTCACAAAGAGTGGTGGGGAACTCTGAGATCTTGACCAAAGTCCCTTCTGTAATAGAAATTTAAGATCTTTTTTCCAGAACATTACATAAATACTGTCAAGGAAATTAATTTGACTGAGACAGTGCTAAGCGAAAAGTAGATGAGGAGATACTTTCAATAATGGAGGAAAAAACTGTACATCAGCATACTCAAACTATACTCTAAAACTGACTTACCAGAGGAGGCAGGGTTCCTGCAGAAAGCAATTGTTTATTACCAGGAAAGTTGCCTGTGTTATCGTGCAAGTGTACAAAAAAGAGAAAGTGAATTTAACTGTCTTAAACTGACAGTTCCTACCTACTGAATGTTTGAATTCATAATCTACATAATGATATTTTCACATAGCACTTTTTTTTAAAGCATTACCTATAAGCAGCCCAATTCTGTCAGATTTGGAAGAGTACCTAGCAGCACAGAGGATTTGTATCACTGGGTTCTAAGCAGATAATTCACTTTTCCAAAACATTTTGGAGTTGTATGCATGTACATAAAATTTTCGAAAAACAAACTGATATTTACATTCGGTCAAAGGCTTGGAAGTTGATCATGGAAGCATTTCCTTTCTCTTGTTTTGAAAGTCTAATATAGTTTTCAAAAGTTTTTAGAAAAATAAAAAGTTGAGTATGCTCTTATATGCAGAATGAATGTCAAATGGGTTTAATTTTTAGATAATTGTTTTTCATATAATCAGTATAACTTATATCCCAGTAGTTATTTTATTATAATTGCATTTAAAGTTGTAAGTACAATACTAATGGACAAAAATTCATTTATAAGTTAATTATAGCACAGCAGGTATTTTGCATAATATTTTTTTTTCAGTACTATTTTTGTAGGAGAAGAGGAAACCATTGTAAGAAAATAAGTTGCCTGAGGCATAACGTTCAAATATTGTACATAGCAGAACAAAAATTACCTGGCTGGAGAAGATGGCAGCATAGAATAGTACAGAAATCCATGGGCTCCTTTCTATAAACAATATTTTGACTTGAACAAATGCCTTGTACTGATTCAGATCTCACTGCTATGAGTGTTTTATATGCCCCACTATAGTCTATGCAAGTTATTGAGGTTAATGGCCAATACAGTCACTATTCTTTATGCAATAAAAGACTTTATTTTCATCTATAAGTTCTCTGAGGAGTAACACAAGCATAAAGGGTGTATTCAGCATATATGAAATATAACCCTATTAGAGGACCCAACTAAATTACATGAGCTCTGAAGCAGAAAAGCTGCCAGCTCTGTAGAATGATGGCTTCTATATTCTTAAATGAAACAAAATGATAAGGCTGCAGGTTTCACTATAAGAGGTTAAACCAAAAATCCAGGGCTGCACAGAAAGGCCTCAATAAAATAGGAAGGTGACAAACATAGACTATTATAAGATTTCATGGGAGAAAATAGGTACCTGTCTTAAAGCTGGGCATTTCAGGATCAGCAAACTTTGAAAGAACAAAAAAAATCTTTCAAAATCTTCTCTAAAATTATCTCACTCATCCCACATACTTATATAATGAAACATTATGACAACTGTACAAGAAGATAAAGATGGGACTTTTGAAGTAACCTCTGTACTAATAGGTTAATATAGCTGGTGTTTCTATAGTCATATGCAAATGCAAGCTGAACTACTTCGAAATATAGTAACTTCTCATGGCCTATTTTCTAGACGGAAAATGTGTTACATAACATAAAGGTGGGAAGTAGAGCTTATTCATGCTTTTGGTTTTATTAATTTTTTGTCGCAAATGAGCCCCAGGCTTTTCAATTCCTTACTAAAGGTTTGAATGTTCATGTATAATCCTTTCTTCCATCACTTGGTAGCAAACATCATTTACAGTTTTGCATCGAGACCCTATAAAACAGCAACCACACTCCGTTCAGACACAGGGAGATTTTAGAGTGCTTGTTGACATTGCTTCTGTCTAGCCTGCTGAGATTAAAACAGCTAGTGGTAGCACTACAGTAGTAAGCAGCACTGACTGAATGCATTTGCTGGATGCCTGTGGATGATGTCAGGAAGTAGTAAGTATAGTAGCTGTCCCATCTACTGTAAAAACCACATATAATACGATTTTCTGTATCTGGTTTCTTTGAGGTCCTTCACAGTTGTTTTTTGGTTTTGGTTTGATTTGGTTTGGTTTTTTTGGTGGGGTTTTGGTTTGGTTTTTTTGTTTTGTTTTGCTTTTTTTGGTGAAGTGTGTCTATTGATGCATATCCCATTCTAGCCAGAATAATCATAATGGAAACTATTTTCTTCCAGCCAAACAAGGATGCACACTGTTTTCTGAACTGCACATCTTGTCTTGTAAAAGATACTAAAATTCGCACTCAGCGCCTTTCTGCTTAGGAAGTAATGTGTTTGGCATAATGAAGGAAACATCTGGAAGGAATGAAAACAATGTACTGATCTGTTTATTAGCTTTCCATTATAGTGCCATCAAGCCTCTGGAAGAGGCCCTGCTGCCAAAAGAAATAAATGGGCAAAAGTGACATTTATGATAAAATCAAATTCTTTAACAGTTGCTTGAAACTGAGTCAGGCTACACAAGTTTTTCCTTTTTTTTAGTCACAAAAAAGTAGATGTGAATTATTTATTCAGCACCAGTTCCTGCAGCATTACCTAAGCTTCGGAAGTTGTTAACCTCCATAACTCTGCAGGGCACTAGCATGGGCGGCGTGAACCATTCCTGTCAGCAGTCCAGAAGCGATGTCCTTTTGCGAGAGGTCTCAGGGAGAAGCAGTCCTTCCCTTGCAGCAGCAGCAGGGTGCAAGAAAACCCTCAATCCACAGCCCTTTGTATTGGGGCGCCTGTGGAAGTGACTCCAACCCCCTCAGCACCAGGAGGACCCCCGGGGGAAGTCCCATCTGAGATACTTTTGCCACTGTGACAAAGACTCCACTGCCTGGCTAACAAAAAAAACCAGTACTGCAATATTGTTACTGCATTTCATACTGCAAGCACACTGAAATCTTTTTGCATCCATATGAATTGCGTATTTAAAGGAGTATTTATGAAAGAAGAAATATGGATATTTAGATTAATTTACACAGGGGTGATGGCATTAATATGGCATGTATCCTTTTAATTAAATGGGTCAAAACTCTTTCATGGCCGTACTTAATATTTCCAAATATCACGGTTCCAACTGTAGTCCCTGAGAACTGTGGGGGCTTTCCCATTCCTTGCACATAGCCAACACTTTCTTTTTCTAGTAAACTCTGACAATTTTCACTGTTCAGTGGGGGGGCTGGTTACCCCGTGGCTTAGTGAGGCTGTGCTGAATAAATGTTTCAGTGAAATGTGATATCCAGTTGAAATAGTGAGATGGAATATAAATAAGCATTTTAAAATTTGATCGAATGATGATACACTTATCCTGTGAAAAACAAACAAACAAGACAGTCCTGGGTTCTTTCTTGTGCTGGTCTGTCACCACCTGATCCTTACTCTTTACACAGTTCCTCCGTGTGCAGAATGGTACCTGACAGGCTTCTCAGCGATTGTTTTAGTGGTTAGTAAGAAGGAAATGTTATTTTGTCACTCATCAATATGCCCTCAGTGTCAAGGAGTTACTCAGCTAAACCTTGTTAGATAAGCATAGAATATTGAACCTTATGGATGGAAGCAGGAGAACTCCTGATCCTAGGATAAATGTAACTGATATATACCAGGAAACTGAAGGCTCGATAAACCTTATTCTGTATTCTTTAATTTTTCTAACTCTGTAACTTAGAAGTGGGAATCTATAACTCAAAAAGACTTGAAAAGAAGTATGGTGAGTGTGTTTGTTTATTCTTCCTATAAAACACCTCCAAAAAGTCCTACACCGTATTTAATTAACGCGATCTTATTTTTACTACCAGTCTGAGTGGGAGCGAAAATAGAGTAGGTTTGCTTTCTTTTACTCTTGACTAGATATTTACATAGCCAGCTTATTTTAGAGATTTTTCACATTGAGTTGTTAGGCAAAACAATTAGTTTGTCCTGATATTATTTATTGCAATAGAAATGGGAGGAGAGATTGCAGCAAAATCTATAAACTCTGTGAATGTGATTAATTTCTTGCTATTTTTTCCACAATATATTTTCATTTCTTCCCTTTAAGTATTGGTTATTTATGACAGCTACTTGCTTGGTAATTTAAGCATTATGAAGCTATGGAAGGAGAGTATTAACACTGTCCAACTACTGGTTTCCAATTTAATTTACTTAACCTGCTCAGTTATTTGGCCAGTCTTCAGAGCACATAAATTAGTCTCGTGCTCTCCGTTGCTCCCTGAAAGTGCCTGTCTATGTGCTGACTACAAAGGGAGCCCTGGGAGACCAGCTGCCAACTCAGTTGCCTGAATCTGTTGAGCTCCTCTTGAAGTCAAAGGGAAGACTGATTTCAATTTGTCTGACAATATGTTTGCTTACAAATGCTAACGTGTCCCACAGTTGATATAAAAATTATTGACGTAGCTGCAATAGCCATATAATTCTTCCCAAAGGCAATCAGGAATTCTGGAGATTGCAGGTATGCATGTAACAAAAAGCCAGTAGCTACAATCTTGCTTATTACCTCTCTGAATAAAAGTAAAATGTAAAAAAGCCAAACCTATAGAAAAATAAGAACTGAAGGAGCCTTGAGCATCGTCTCGACTTTCCTGCTGCCCCAGGGCAGAGACAGATTGTGACAGATGCTATTCCTATCATGAACTAATCTTGACAAATGATTGCCTGCGCTGTCCTAAAAAGGTCCAAAGATAAAGACTCCACAACGACCCCAGGTGAATTAATCCAGTCCCTCATTGTCCGTACTAGTCTTTCAAGGCTTTTCCTGCTTCCCAACTCGAATCCCTCATGGTGCAGTTAGAGCCCACTACTACCGTCGTACCTACCATGAGATGTAGGGAACAGATTATTCCTTTCCTTTTTGCAATAGCCTTTTACTTTCTTGATATCATCTACTTTCATGGGATGATTTTTCAGTAAAGGCAGATGCAGTAAGGTTGGTAAACACCAGCAGACAACTCACTACCATATGGCAACATCTCTCCAAACCATGGAGTAACAGACTAGCATCTCTACTCTTCTTTTTATGACTAACATACTGGAATGAGTTTTCAGAATCTCTGATGTCTCTTACCTTTCTCCTCTCTCTTAAGTCTTGATGTGTCTCATTTCTATCCCTACCTGTATGTTCTATCCTTTCCTTATCCTGACTTGGTTTCCATGTTTTGTGCAACTAAAATGTCAGGTATTGAGTATTCGGACTAGATAAAAAGTCCTTCGTTGGTGCTGTGTACTGGCCCAGTGTCAAAATGGTGTAAAAGAAACACCTGAAATCCCAGCCCTCTAAATGGACTTAATCCTGAAGGCTCTGGATCCCCCAGTGCTACTTGACGGGCACTGAGGAGTCCTCCATCCACATAGCCCCAAGAATGAGGAAGAATGATAACCCAGCTGGCTTTAGCACATATCAAGACTGAAATCTCTATTCGTATTGTTAAATCACGACAGCAAGTGTGATGGAGATTTTGAGCTCTGTTTTAGAGGTGGCTTTTGAAGACTATTTTGTCTCTTCCTAATGCAGATGCTATTCTTTCCTTGTAAGCCAGATTTCTTTACAGAAGTCTTGAGGGAAGAAACCATGAAAATGCTAAAGTTGTGCTTCAAAAGGCATTTCACACTTTGCAGAAGTTTGTACCAGCTTCTTTGCAGAAGTTATACAAGGCCAGGTTCTGACTTGGCCATTGTTAAAGTTTATTCAAAACAGTTTCTAAATTTTTTTGCAGTGATTCTCAATTCTTTCAAGAAATTATGGATAGCAGGCTTTCAATACTGCATTGAACAATATGTTCAGTCAATCTGGTGGTTGTTCCCAGAAAAATCACCGTCTCAGATCGTGACATTCTTGTAGCTTGAAGATTTAGCCACAGTAAACTCATCACAGACAGGACCAGTGAAATAGTACAGGAGAGAAAAGAGTTTAAAGCCGCATGACTTCTTGTAGGATTTAAAAGAATACGGAATACTGTGTTCATAGAGGGTAAACCCAATGTGGTAGACACAGTTACCTGGTCTCAAGCCAAAGGACCGCTGCAGCCGTGGCTTGCCTCGGATCGCCCTGAGTTTGTTTCTGCGGAGGGTGGTATTTCCAGACCCTCCGTTGTGACAGGCAAGAGCACCGAAAGCATCACCGAAAGACCACCTGCAGACACCTCTGCAAGCATCACTGCACCGAAGGGCAAAGCAGGTGCATACAGCACCTCGCAGAATGTTTGCCACAGCCACATCCTCCTTAGTCCTGGCAGCTGGCAAAACCATATTTGTGAAGACAAGTCTTCCACCCAGATTTTGATTTATAAATGCCATCGCTTTCAGTTTATCAGCTTGAAGTCAGTCCTAGATATTAACAGGACACTCTAATGCTTGTTTTACATTCAGGGGTATATGGATGGATACCCGAGTCACAGCTGTTTGTCAGTACTTAAAGGTATATAGTTGCTTTAGAGAAAGAGAGAAAAACTCGAACACTGAATTTTAATAGAAATGTTAAAGATGCAATCGGAATTGCAGCACTGCATTTAGAGGCCCAAATGGTAGCAAAGTCAGCATGAATCACAGAGAAGGCAGAAATATCACGACAGAGGGGAAAACGTAGGCTGAGAGACAACAGGTGGGTACCTCTAGGGGAAATAAAGCAGCAGAAAGATTTACAGGGCCCTGTCTTAACAGAGCTTGGTACCTCGTAGTGAAGCACGGCTATTTTTGTTCTATGTCCAGGTTTTCCTTGCAATTTCGTTTGAATGAAGTATCCTTTTATTTAGTCTTTCTAAATTTGTTATGTAGTGCTATTAGTTGGCATGCTTCTGCCAGGATTTATCTGCGCATTTCACTATCTGAAACGTGACTGTATGGAGTCCTGGCTCTAGCCTGGGGCAGAAGCAGCTCCTGGGAGCTACATCGATGAGCTCTGGGCGAGTTCGTGTCCCTTCTTTACCAGCTGTGCGGGGAGGATGAATGCTTTAACCGTCACGCTTTGCAACGGACGGAGCAATCCTGACGATCGGATCTGAGCGACAAGTCCCTCTGGTTACCTGTGAACTTAAGCTGTGCGCCGAGACCTTCAGATAAACAGGATTTTACTGTAAATAAACCAGAGATTGCTGCCATTGAGCAGTCTCAGCTACTTATCTTGCTAAAAGCCATCAGACCCATGCTGAATTCATTTCAAGCAATAAGCTACTTTCATCTTGGCTTTTATCTTCTTATTGGTCCACCTTTTATTATAAGTTCCTATTACAAGAACTATAAGGTGGCAATGTGACACGTGGATGAAAACTGATGAGATCAGAACGAGAATAAGCTGGGTGCTTCACTTGTTTGATTTTAATAGCACTCTTCTGGTAACATTTTCAAAAGGGCTATGTTAGCATTAAACAAAATTGGAAAAGTCTATCAAAAAAGCAGATTATTCATTTCTTCATGTACATCACCAGGGCACAATAAAGATGTGTAGGGTGGCAGAGATGAACAAATGAAAGTATGTCTGTTCAAGGAGACTGTCAAAATTCAGATTTTCCATAAAATCAGCTCAACCAGTTAAAGAAAGTTCCTCATCCTGCTTCTGAGCCTTTACTGAGTGAGCAGCTAGGGCTGTAGTTTGAGTACAAATAATGGGCTGCTTATCACCAACTAAGGACACAGCTTTCTATTCACAAGATAAGATACACACATGTTCTTTATTAATTTATTTTCCCATGGTTTCTCCAAGTTTTATTAAATCATCACCTTTTTTTTTAAAAAAAGACATTTTTTTAAGAACATATGAAAGCACAAGTTAAATAGAATTGACTTATTTTATGTTAGGTAGCTGAAGAAGTACTGGGTTAATTTTATTTTTTTGGTACATAGTGTCCGTGTAAGTTTAAGGCCAAGATGAAAGCCTAAAGTTCTTTGCTGCAGTCTCCTATTTATGAATATATTAAATTTTATAGTATTAATACTTCCTATCCTTCAATTTCTGTCGTGATATTAAAGTCATAATGATTAGGAA
Organism: Elanus axillaris; assembly: GCA_026212715.1. NCBI lineage: Eukaryota > Metazoa > Chordata > Aves > Accipitriformes > Accipitridae > Elanus > Elanus axillaris. The sequence continues at coordinate 4,094,406 of JANZLQ010000065.1, forward strand.
GTGAGATGTTTTACAATACCAGAAGACATAAAAGTAGATAAGTAAGAGTCAATAATAAACTTGTGTCTATTTCACTACAAATCGTATTTTCTTTTTATAAACAAGCCATATGCCACTGAAAATAGACGTGGTCCCCGCATTTTCATTGTAAAAATATTAGCAGTTCCCCCATAACCAACAGCACATGCCTAATCCCTAGATATCTCTTACCTTTGGCACTGCCAGACTTTTTGGCAATATTCACATAAAATGACAAAAGTAATTTGAATTATGAAATAAAAAATAAAACTAGAAGTCTGCCTTTAAACTAAAGCCTTCAGACACTTCAACTTCTAAAACAATAAAAAATGTCAAAATGTTAGTGATGTGAGGTTTAAAATATTCAAAGCAAATTAATCTATCCTTTAAAAAAAAAGCTTTCTTGAAGCATCAAATAAAGCGATGTTTCCTGATAATTCATTTAGAAATGTGCTGTTATCTACCCCACAGCTACTCAGTCACAGAGCTGTGTTTCTGATGATAAATTCAGTTGGAATTTTGTTTTTGTTTTGTTTATTCTGAATACATTAAAATATCTTTGTTTCTTACTAATTTAGAAAATGATGTTCTCTGCTGGAAATATTCAAATAGGATTCCCAGCAGTTTGATTTTAAACAGATTCTCCATGTACAACTTCTAATAAGTTTTTTTGTTTGTTTTTAATAAAGTAAGATTAAGTGATTACAATTCAAATGGCAGCACACATTTTTCGTCAAGCATTTGTCATTTGATAGACAGATCTACCATAAAAATATCAAATTTCATTATGAGTTTAAAACCACGAATTTTCACACTAACATATTGTCTATATTAGCAAATAATTTAAATGCAAATGTATTAACCAGTAAGACTGTGTACTTTAGAAAGGTGACAAGAATTGTCTTACTTTAACTACTAAATCAGTAAAACTAACAAAAGAAAAGGGGTTTATTAATATCCTGACCTCTCTTCTCTACATCAAAGATGTATAAAATATGTTGCATACACATGTTGATTTTTTTCTGCACTAAGGCTGCCCTGAAAAAAATTGTGCAAGGATGTATATAGTATCATAACAAGGATAAACAGCATAGTCAGCTAAGAAATAACAAAAGCTGTATTAAAAGTAGGAAAGGATAGAAATTTGAATAAAATTGTTTGCTAAAACAGCCACACAAAAAAAAAGACATCTATGATGAAATTAATTTTACATTTATTTTTTACTTTTTTTTTACATTTTACATTTACATTTATTTTACAAATATTTTACATTTTTAAAAATGATATATTAAATTATGTGTCTTAGATTTGGTCAGAAAATCTTTGATGACATTTTCCTATTAGTGTGAAAATAAATATGCTTTCTAGATTCATGCTAATTTTTTCAAAAAGTCAGAAGGAAAAAAAGAGACACACAAAATAGTCACCTTGACATTAAGGGAATGAAATATTTTAATGTTAGTTTTGAAATTACTCTTAAGTTCAATGTTATGTAATGTTTTGATTCTGTTGAAACAAAACGCTTTGATCCAAAACTAGCTTTTGAATGCATTTTTTGAAACATACAGATTTATGAATTCTTGAAAATGGGACCAAAATCTTTTAGACAAAGAAACGCCAGCTGAACTCTGTTTCAGTTACCTGTACATTCGGGGTCTTCCTGAGTGCTTAAGTATTTTTTTACTCTCTATACCCTCTTTTCTATTTTGAAGTCAGATTTTGTTGAACATTTGAGGAACTGAGAAAACCACCGAGAGTCCTTCCCCGCCTTCCACGGTCTGACCACCCACACTCGCTCTAACGAAGTTTTGCTCCAGTTCGGCCACGACGACGGACGACTTTGAGACATCGAAGGGCTGATGGGGAGGGAGACTCTTCCTCGCCGAGCTATCGGCTTGGAAAAGAGAATGGAACCAATACCCGTTCACAGGTATTTGCCCAGCATTGGATCATTAGAAGCAAACTCCTCCTCGATCTTTAGCCTGCTTTTTTTCCACGTTCCTCAAACCTGTCCAGAGTGGCTTAGTTCATTCATGCTAGTTTGACAGTTAACAGAAAATACGTTGGTTTTCCTGATTACACTACAGATCAGCTTCAAATGAGCTCATAGGCATTCTTAGCATTACTTGTGAGCTTAGTGAGAGATAATAGTTTTAAAATCTTCACCAAACCAGTATCCAGAAGATAATACACTTCATAAAACCACTGACTGTAGCTTACCACAGTTTAAATCTCTCTGGCATTTAGAGAAACTCGTGTCATTTTTTCCAACAAAATAACATTCATAAGGTGTTAAAAGTTCATTTTAAAGTACTGTTGATGTAGTTCACTGGAATTTGCCTTAATAGCTTTTGTAATCCCTGCATGAAAAAGCAGATCATTTGCTTTAGCAGATTATTTGTGGTTTGTTTTTTTTTTTTAAATAGAAAGCCGTGGAAGGGATTTAGTTTACTGACAAAGCAAAAAAGTAAAGTAATTTCATTAACTATGCTAATTTAGACTTCCCTAGGAAAAAAAAAAATCCTAAACTATTGTTTATTACATTTTCAATTACAATTAATTTATTTTTGAGATTTTAATTAAATGCCTGAGCGACAAAAATATTCTGTGGTTTTGTGGGTTTTTTTAAGCGAGAAAGTGTTTATTTTGTCCGATGAGTGAAACATGTTTTATGTTTTCCAAGTTTGAAGTTACTTAGCAGATTCTATCTCAGCATTACAGTCCTGATACTGGGCTTGAAAGGTAGCTTCTGTTACTTTCTTTTGAGAACATAAAGTTTTGCTTTCAGGGTCCTTTCTGGGAGAGAGGAAAAGGAGTAGGAAAGATATCCTACTTGGACATTTTAGCTTAATGTACTCACAGTGCATCAAAAATATATAACTTCCTACTATTCAAATTTGAGTTTCGCCTTTTGAACTCTTACGGGCTTACCTCAAATTGCCAACCCTGAGTGATCCTTTATGAGATAATCTCCCATTCCGGGAAACCAGGCACTGGGATGCAAAGCATGCAAAATACTTGCCTTGGAGGGAAAGGCATTAGGAAATTGCCTCACTACATATAAGCTCTGTGATGGTACAGTTAATAATGTTACTTTTGATGAAATAAAATGTGCTGCTTTAACCCCAATCTGTTGCTAAGGAAGATTTTTGGCAGAGATGTTAGATAGACAGAGGGTTCTTGCACTCCTTAATCAGAACTTTGGTCATTTCCACTCTAACACATGGGGAATTACAAGGAGAAAGGATTATTTCCATCAGCGTTTCCTTTGTATGTAAGTTTTGAAGAGCAATTTCTGTAAGAAAAGACAAAAAAGAGAAGAAGTGGAATAAGAGTGGAGCATAAATAGGCCTCATCCATACATGTCAGGCTAAAAGTTCAACTGCTTGATCTCACAAACACATATCAGGAGTTTTGTCAGATACAGTAATGTCAGCAGCTTGCAGTAAGTAACACAATACTGATTCATGATTCTATAATAAAATAGTTTCTGGCCTTGAGAACTACAGAAAATGCAAACTAAGAACATTCATTTTAAAAAGTCTTGCTAACATATCTAGCAAATAAAAAAAAATATGGTAATCCTTGAATCTCTGGAGGAGAGTTGAAACAGTCATGCCTTGTATTCAAACAGATAAATCAGTGAACATGACTTCCTCATATTGACATTGACTCCAAAAATGTAAAAATTAATACATTATGCACTACTCCTGCCTTTGTCATCAGCCCGCTGCTGGGCCAAAACAGGGTCACTTCACCTTCCTGAATTTCCACGTCACCTTTTTCTCTGATTTAAGACAGTGAGTTCCTGAGGATGGAGAAGTCAGTACGTGCCCTCTTCACCCTTAGTATGAAGGACCTGCAATACCTCTCAGGTTCTCTGGTGCTACTGGATTACAGTGCATAATAACAGAGATCCATTTATTGATGTATTCTAGCAATTCCTTGTAACAAAGGAAAACAAGCAAAAAAATGGCCTTCTCTGATATAAAAATATCTTCTTATTTTTCTTGTGACAGTTGCACGGTTAATAGCCAACTAATGAAAATGAGATCTGTATATTAGGCCTTTGCCAGTTCTCACTGGCAAGCAGAGGGCAACGAGCCTTCCCTTTCCTGACGCAGTGACGTTTCACAATCTACTTCTTTGCAGATCCTTTGTGGCTACGCCACCATGTCCTCGTGGTTGCAAGAAAAAGAAGTCCTATTTGAATATAGTTGAGAGTATATTTTACCTGTGTCAAGTTGTGTCCTCCTGTTCTGAGTGTAAATAAAAAACCTGTGAGAAAGCTAAAATGACTTCAAAATGTATGAAGTTCTGCCAATGTAACCCCTTTAGCATTGAGCAGAATGAGCAGGCTGGGCTTTCTTAAAATGTAAGATGGACATCTTACATGGGATGGGACCACACCGAGGCACTTTATAGATTCTAGTGAGTTGAAACAGGCTCTGCACACCTTTCTGTCCCTTTACAAGGCAACAACTAATGACGTCCATACTCTCCTGCCTCTTCCCTTCGCCCCTGAGGAAATCCGACCTGTGCCACCGGTACAAACGCATTCAGACGTCAGGTGCGTGATTTTCTTCACGGGTTATGAAGTCACTTGCCAGTATCACCGCACGTCTGTCCACCTTCACTGTCTGCAATACGCTTTGAGATGTATTCTCTTCAGGGAGATGCATTTGTTCAGATCAGTTTTACTAACTATATTGCTTAGACAGAGAGCAATTTGGGGGAAGGATTTTTGTTTGTGCCTAGCACTTGTTCTAAATCCAAACCAGGGTGACAGAGTGAGTATGTATGCATTCTTGGAGTCTAGCTTCTGTTAATCACATGGGAAATGACACCTTTTATAAATGTTAGAGTTTACTTTCCAAGAGAACTATTGCAGCGTTCCTGCATTCCTGTAGGCTTACCCTGCTCAGAATGCAAACCAGTTTCAGTTTGCAGTACCTATTCATATTTTAATTGATTTCATGAATTCCAATTTGCAAAAGAAGGCATGGTGGGGCTATATTTGGCAGAATAAAAGTTTTATTATAGCCCTTAAAGGATTGTCACAAAAATCAGTTTTACAATTGCAAGTTGCGAAATGTGTAAATTTGACTGTCATTTACTTTCTAAAAATTGTATTTAACACCTTTATGCAGTGAATGATGAAGAAACCACAAGAGACTTTAAAGCTACCTGGATGTAAAAGGAAAAACCCTTATAAAAAAAATGAAATGGTAGGTAACTTCTTCAGCTGGCTGAGGATTGATTCCTGTAATGAGGATAAAGGCCTAATAAGTGATAGTATCATTGGTCCTGGGGATTTAGGATTAGTCTGTAAACCTTTTTTTTTTTACCTTCTGAATTGGTGTATTGATTTTATACTGATATTTCCCTTATCCTCACAGTTTTTCCTTAAGAATCCATTTGTTGATTCGATGTCTTGCTCAGGCAGACGGAAGGGAAGATTAAGAAAGTGAAGTCAAGTTGATAGTGACTACTCATGGCTCCCTGGGAATACGGGAACTGCCAAACTCCACCTTTTTCCAGTTTTGCAGATTACTTTGAGAGTCTTTTTGTTTATGGTGTACACAGGCACCACTTTATTGCAGCTCACAGAAACAATCCAGTGCTCCTTGATGAGAGCTAGGGTACATATCTTAGGTGCATTTTCTTTAGCGCTTCATCAGCATTTGTTCTTGTCACCCAGTGGAATAACATGACAGAAACAAATGACAACGTGCTTCCTGCTTGCTAAATACAAAATGGTCTGCACATAGCTGAGGACTCTTACTTGTTTTGGTTTTGAAAGTGCTCTGTGAAAAATCAAATGCTAGTGACAGACAGTATTCCTTTAACTACTTTCAGATTTAATGTAGACCTGCCAGACCTCCTGGAAGAGGAAAATCAATCTTTCTACTTCTTTTTTTTTTTTTAAACATATTTATGAATTTTTTAAACTTTTCATACAACAAGAAGTGACAGATACAAATAGAATTCATACAATGTGAAATAGATAACTCCGTTATCATGGATACACAAAAATAAGGAGCAATGCCACAAAAATAAGTCCTCAGAAGTATGAAATAAGGAAGACTTGGAAAAAAAGAAGTGCAGCAGCTATTACCATCTTGATTGTATTCACAATGCAGGTTGTATTTTACCAGTAAAAAATTGAAAAAAAGCAAGATAATGTTTGTAATTAACATTTAAATGCTTTATATAAAACAAACAGTCATGCAATTAATACCTTAGGGAATAACTCATCATAAATACCCAAATAACAGCAGAGTAGTCATAAAACAGAGGCTCCATATTTTTATTATCTGCTATCAACGGATAGCAAAAAAGTATGTTTAATAACAGTTTATTTGGTTCCTCAAATACTTGAAGTTTCTTTTTGGAAAATTTGTATTGAATTTAATTGGGAATTAAAGAGGTTTAATGGCAACCAAACATGATTAGTGTAGCTTTCCCAGGATAAGTGGCAAACAAACATGCTTAAAATAATTTTTATTTGAAGATCTTTAAAAGAATAGCAGAGGATACTTATCCTTTGACTGGAATTTGACATTTCTCGTGGAAGTTATGTTCCTTGTATAGATTTCTTTTAGGTTGTTTTTCGTGCATAAAAAGTTTACATGTCTTGTTGTAAGACTGTGAAAATGTATTTTGGAGAAGGGATGTCACTGGGTGAATTTGAAATGCAGAAGTAATTTATCTTTTCCACTGCTGAAGAATAATTCATACCTCCAAAAAAATACCACAGAAGTCCAATGGAGACTTCCTAAAAGCTAATTTGCTAATATGGAAAAAAATTCAGCCTACTTATTATTTGCCATCTACCCTGCCATAATTATAATGAACACTGGAAACCAGGCTGTGGTGGATAACGCTAAGTCCATGTAGCTAGAACATTAAAGAAATATTTACTTTGGAAAACCAGCTGTATTCTGGGCTAGGCTTTGTTTTGTTATTTGAGAGAAAACCTCAGACAGCTGGCAGACTAAAACAAAACAGTAACTGGGACCACTGCCTTCAGCCAACCTTTTCCTCTGGGAGATGTTTCACAATAAGGAGAGGCTATCTGTCTCCATAACTGTTTGCTAGCATTTGGGAGGCAGAAAAGAGGGACATGATGGCTTCTAGATTTTCTTGCTGCCAGAAGATTTTGTAAACTGTTCCAATTCCCCTAAAGGAGATGAAGGAAAAGTGGTCATTCACTTTTATTCACAGTGTGGGCTGTCAGGATGACCGGTGCTATTCTTGCCAGCTCCTTGTGCCTGTGCGTGCGAAGAGCAGTGTCATCAGTTTTGTAATCCCAGAAGCCATAACGCCTGTGTGTTCTCAGAAGACTCTGGCATAAACCATGTTTTATGATATACTGCCAGAGGTTTGGTGGAAAGAAGTTGATCAAATTTATTGTATAGAAAGCATCGCCTACTGTGGTCATTCCAGCAAAGTGTTAATACATGAGTGACAAGCCAAGACAGTACAAAACCGTTTCACCCTGCAAATAAAAAGCTCATATGATTTCTCATTCTGCTTCTATACAACAGGCAAATCAACTCTATCACATTTGCATCCCGGTCTGGACGTTCGGATTCCCCCACTACTGGCAGTGCATGCAGTTGCTCTGTACTTAGCAACTACCTCTCTTGTCCCCTTCTGCCAGGCTACGCACCTGCACACAGGTGGGACAGCTTCCCTGCAGCCCACCCGCCCATGCTGTTCTTACTCTGAGCTTAACCAGGGCCACAGCTACACCTGAATATAGGAGTGCATTTCAGATATTTGTCAGGAACAAATAGCTTTTTAAGCACAGAAATGAACGCCCATTCTCAAAAACCCGGGGTTCATAACTATTCATTTAATAGTTGTACGACACGAATTTATGCATAACTGGCTTACATTATGAAGTCAGACTTCCTACAGAAAATATGCAATAGTTCTGGAGCAAATAAAAACTTGTCGATCTTTTCCAGTCACGTCATCTAGAAATTTATCTGTAAATCTCAAAACAGGGTCCCCAATGCTCAAGATGTTTCATCCTTCCACTGAATATTTTTTTAACCTGAGCAGTGATCTCTGCCCAGGTTTGACTTTAATGGACAATAAGTTGATGCGCAGAGAGACTAGGCATAATTAAGCTCTGCATTTTTAACAGTTTTCCCCTTCATATCTTCACTTCCAAACCACTCTTTTTCATTTGTGGTGATTTTCCATTTCATTGCTGTCTGGCTGCAATTTGAACATTATCTGAGATAAGAGTGAAAGGTTTTTCTTGTGATAGTTCCATGAAGCCAAGCACTGACTCATTCCTTCTGTATATCAAAGTCTGAAATAGATCAAATAAAAACAGTCTGAGAAATATTTCACTCTCTCTTTTCTCCTCTCTTGGAGACACTGACATATGTCTTTTGGGAAAAAAAAAGTCCTGCTCTCCCATCCACGCTGCTGACACATTGGCCTTGTCACCGCAGAGTGACTGATAATAATAATGGTTGAAATCACTTTCAGATATACTCATGACCAAATATGGTCTTAACTGAGCTTGAAACAATGCTTATGCTATAATGGCTAGAGGAAAATAGCCTTCATGGCTTCTGCTCTTCCTCTTTTTTTTTTTTTTTTTAAATCTCCCTGTCCAAACTGTGCAATGAAGCAGTGACAAGCCCATGCTACTGACAGCCACGTCAGAAAATTAGTGTCTAATGCAGATTTATCTGCCTTTTTGAGATACTGAAAATTATCTATGCGTCTATAGATAGTTGTATCTATGGATATAGCTAGATAGTTGTATTTTAGTTTCTAATCTTTAGAAAACAATCTGTGATTTGAGCCTTTACAAGGTCCCGTGTTTGTTTCCTGAGTAAGCCCCACCAAGCTCAGATTTTTTTTTTGTGCCTTTAGTACTTGTAGCCTTGCTGGAGTGCTGATTATTATGCCTACAGAGGCTTTAGTAAAGCATTAAGATAGGTCTCCAAAAGCTGTTACCAATAGAGTTCCAGCCAAAACACGACTTCTTTAGGAAGGCTGGAGGTTGAAAAGGTACATAGTCTTGCAAACCGTTAGGAAGACGATCTCAAGACAGCTCCTGGCTAACGGATCTTCAAGATACTGTTGGCATGAAAGGAAACCTTTTAAACAGCAGCTGAAGTGCCAAAGCCTGAAGAGACATGGGGTCAGAAGTGCCCCTTAGTCAGTCTTAACGCTAATGCCAGAGAAGAAGGTGCGTTTGCTTTTGAAAGAGTGGAGAGAGACATAGAAATTTGAGGTTCAACTCCTTCCAGGTATGTGTCTCACTTCTGAACATGATTTAATGGTGCTTTTCTAACAGTAAAATGAAAATAACAATACTCAGTTTTTGATTTAAAACTGGAACTGGCTATTAAAGACAACTGGAGAGCCTGTCTCTCAAGAGGTGGCTTGAAGAGTTCGGTTTATTCAGAAGAGCAAAAGAAAGGCTGAGAGAGAATATGACTGCTGTCTCTGAACAGCTTTCTGGGCTAAACTGCAGAACGAGGAAAAATTGCTTCAGTGAACACGTTACAGTGGTACAAGAGCACCTGGGCACTGGAGTGAAATAGATTCATGCTGGAAATACTCAGTGCCTTTATAGCACTGAGGCTGGGGAACAGCGTTTCAGTCGGAGGAGCAGTAAAAAGATTCCATTAGGTCTTAGCTGGAATTTGACTGATCTATGAAAAGGAGTACAGAACATAATTTTTCCCCATGACAAAGAATGGGATTTGCAAACTTCTCAATTTTTGTACCCATTGTCCAGGGAGAGCAGAGAAGCATTTGCTGGACATCTCCTAAGGAAGGCTTTGTCATCACCCTCTGTGATACTGCTGTTTTGGGGAGAAACTAAACGCATCTATTTCTAGTGCTGTTAACCTGACATATTTTATGGATACTAAACTGTGCTTAAAATAAGACAGCATATGCAGAGCTGAGATCAGCTGTTATTCCAATTGCTTATGAGATGAAGAGGTAACTGTAGCCTTGGAGATACAAATATCCAGGAGGCACGAAAAGCCATGAAGTTAAAATTAAAAATAGGACGCCATTGGAGGGTGATGAAGTTGTAACAGGTTTACGGCCATTTCTCCAGTAGTCTGCCTTTGCTTTACAAGGCTTGGTGTGCCATTAAATTCACTATGAAAAGCAAGTTGGAAAAAAAAAACCAGAGAAAATTCATGTCACTAAATATATGGGGTATTAAAGTTGTTCCTTGTGTAGGAGCCAAAGGATTTCGTTAATAGCAATATTAATCATTTTCTAATTCTGCCTTCTTCTTTGCCAGGGAGCATATGGATATGGTCTTATTTTGATGATACATTTTCTGTCAGTAGAAAATTTAAAGACAGTGGATTAGCATTATGTACTACAAATACTATGCTTTTCAGTGCTTTTATATCTTAAAAATATCACTGAGGAAAAAAAAAATCAGTCTAAATTCCCAGACAGTATCGTAAGGCCCAGATTCAGTAGAATCATTATGTCAAAGCTTTTCTATTAACTCAGACATACAAAATTAAATTTTGCCCATACCGAAGCTACTGTATTTTTTGCTGTTGAGACATACCAGTTTTTCTAATATAGATAAAGAAGGACTGAGGAAAACAAGAAAGAACAGTCCCAGTCCATTGCAAGGTGAATAGAGGGTAGGTTGCTTCTGGGTATTAATAGAAGCTGAAAGAAAGAGAAAAAAAAAAGCCTAACCCCAAACCTGTAGGCCCAGGTTTATGATTATGTTCTGTGGTCCCAGTTCGTTACTGCCTAAGCATGGGGATTTGCCCTGGGACCTTAGAGTGGCTGACGATTTTTCAGCTTGACTTTAATATTAGCTTAAATCACTGAAATAATTAATTTTAAGAAATTCTTCATGCTTTGTTTTTGCTTCAAGGGATTTTACTAGACAGGTTTAGTGAAGCTTACCAAGCTTTAGTTTTCAAGAAGAAAATGGCAGTCTGCAAGCAAGGCTTTGCTGCGCATCGTGGACATTTTTCATTGGCACTTGACAAATGAGAGCGGAACTGAAGGAGGCTTAAGAAAAGGAGATTTTTGAAGACATACGGCTAATTGATAATCCAATTTGCTCATGCTCAAGAGAGATTTTCATCAGCTAGTCACTTTTTTGCACAAAGCTTGTCATATGTTAAGCCAAAAGATTCCCAAGAAAGATAACTCATTTATCTTATTTTATATTACTTTATTGATTTTATGCTCTGCCGTATCAAATGATATGATTACAGTTTTGAAAAGTATCATAGCTCTGTGGCTTGGAAAAAAAATTCTTGAATGTCCTCCAACAACAAGATAAAGTACACTCTTGAAATTGTATCTGTTGTAAAAGATTTCTGATGGCAAGAGATTATCAAAGTTAGCAAGCAATTTAGCAAATTAGGGTAGAATTACAGTAAGCATCTAAATTAGTGTGGAATCCTGTATTATAACTGGGGTTGCAAAACTGCTTTATGTCCTCATAGTTTTGACCCTTTCAATGACCAGCTATTTTCGTGAGAGTACAGCTAAGACAGTGTTATGTCCTTGTGAGCTACCAGCTCTAAAAGTGGATAACAACACTACCGGTTAGTATTCTTCCCCTATTATTGGTTTCTACGTTGCTATAAATGAAAAGTTATGATTAACAGAGGTCCATGAGCTGTTATTCCACTGTGTAAAAAATAGGATGCTGTTAGCATCACCTGCAGTATGGCAGGTCTTTGGCAACAGACTACATGGCCTTCTTCGGAGACGAACACGGCTGGAAGTGGATGGGGCATCACATGGATGAAGTTGTCTGAGACACCTGAGCAAGGAAGCTGCAGTCCGTGAAACCAGCTCTTGTCCTGAAGAGTGAGAGAGGGGAAAGATTCCTCTTGAGAGACAGTCGATGTTGCTGTCTTTGTCAGAAAGATTGTTAAACAGTATTGATTGAATGTACTTTTGGATCCCTTGAAATAATGCTAATTTCAAATTCTTAAAGCAGCTGGAGTTCATGGTATATGCACAGTAAATCTGGGGTTCATGGTGATGGTCATTTATTTATAAACAACATAGAGGTTCATCGATAGACCAGAATTCACAGTATGTGAATACTTGTGCCTGTTTTACATTTTATTCCTGATGGCAATGGAAATGACTTTGCATACCTCTGCAGTACAAAACAGAAAACTGACCAACATTACTTTTATAAGTATACGCCAAAACCAGATTTCGGATTTAAGAAAACCCAACCAAACAGACCCCAAAACATTTGGGAGAGAATGGATTGAAAACCTGGTGTTGTTCTTACAAAAATGAAGCACTTCTACCTTGTAGGGTGAAAGAGATGTAAATCTGAGGCTTTGCCGTAATTATGAAACATATTTAAAATAGTCGCATCTTGGGTTCACTCTAAGACAGGACCCCAGCTCAGGAGACAGCTGCGATATAACAGGCTGCCTGGAAAGAGATAATTTAGTCATGTAGATTATGTTTTTGTGCTGTGCCATGATTCCCAGATGGAAATAAAGCCATACAGAGCTTTTTGCTTATGGCACACTATTGGTGGCATCACATTCAACAAAACACTGCAGTCTTCCGTTAATTCAATATGTGCAATTCCTTCATTGCCTGTTCTCAGACATGGAAACATAAATTTTTTAATGCAATATAGGTGGTCATTTAATGTGAAGGTAATGTGTTAGTTGACATAGTTAGCTATGTGTCCCCATTAAGTGACAATTAGCCAGCATATTGCGTATTTGGTGTCTTCCAGTGTTTGCTGCGAAAAGTATCTAATAATAGAGAGGAATAAAGTACTGCCTCTGCCTCCTTGCAACATTCTGTTTTGCTACAGCAGACATGGGGGGAAGATGAATTTTAATATACCTACCTGAACAGCAAAAATAATTAAAGAAATGATTTCTTTGTATTGGAAGGATCAATTCTATAATGAAGCAAATCCCCCTGCATTACTTATTGATCTCAGAGTTTTTCTGTGCCAAAACCAAAAGTTTTTGTTCCAATTTTCTTCAGTTGCTTTTACTGAGGAATATTTTTTCCTCAGATCCTTAAATTTTTCTTTGTTAATCAACAAGTTATGCAGCCTATAATAAAATAATAAAAACAAAATAAAAGCCCCCCACACACCACTGATATGCTGAAAATTTCTTTTTTATTGTATCTATTATCTTTCTGTAAAAAACTATTTTATGCAAAACCAAACATTTCTAAAGTACAAATTTTGCTTGGTGGAAAAAATACTTACAATCTGTCTTTTTGGAAATGTAAGGTTTTTGATGGAAATTTTTTCTAATTCTGGTCTTGTAGTCAACAAGAACAGTTCCCTTTTGGAAAAATATTTTAACTTCAGCACAGGAAAATATGGCCTAAAAGGAAATGATTGAAGCTCAGTGCAAGACTTCCACCAGTGGTACCTTAGTCTTATATCCCTCCAGGATTATTACAGTGATGATGTTGACTTAATCATAACTAAACTTAGCTTGAGAAGTTATGTTTCAAATAACAGAAGACAAGGAAGATCTTAGGCAAAGCTCCTTGCATATTGATGCAGAAGTTAGGAGCAACCACTGGTCTGTAAATGTGCCTTTTAGAAGTTAGCAAAATACAAGCTCAGAAAGTATTTCACTCTCTGCCTTCTATTCTCTCTTTTAAATATACAAAGTACTGTATTATTGAAAATTTTAAATTATTCTGAATTATTGGGGGGATAGGTACTGGCAAATAGAAAAAATAGTAATGAAAAGGGAAAAGAAAAGAGTGATCTAAGCAACAGTGGGTCTATTAGTTGACTTCAGTACTCTGCAAAGTCTTAGAAGACATTTTGAAATAAAGAACAATCAAGGACGGAGGTCATTGGGAAGTGGTAAAGTGGGATAAATTGCAATATTGATCATCAAAGGTGAATTGTGTCTGACTAATCTTATGTCTTTTCTGCTAAAATGACTAATTTTTTAGAATTAATTCAGTGGGCTTCGTCTGTCTCAATTTAAGTAATTCTTTTGTTATAATGGTCTGTAAGAAATTATTGTTTAAGGTGGAAATTACAGGGACTAATAAAAGAATTAGGAATTGTATGAGAAACCAGCTAAGGAGGCTATCACAGGTTATGGCAAAGGCCAATTATCAGGAATAAATAACCCTCAGAAGGCAGTTCTGGGATTGTTCCCTGTTTCATACATTCAGTAGTAACTTCAGGATATGAACTAATACACGTGCCTATGGCTTTTTGATTTGGGAGTCCTTGACCGTGCCAAGCAGGACCAGGGGCATTGTACAAGAAGGGCAAAATGTCCTTTCCAACTGAAGGGTTAGAAAATTAAGTGTGAAAATCTCATAGGGCAAGCACTTCTATTCCAATGCACAAATTAACTACCTAGAAATAAAGGGAGGGGAAAAAGACCTGCCTGCTTTGACTGATCATATAACAGCTATGAACCATCAGTATGAAACAGCTTTGAAAAATTCTCAGGAAATTCAAGGATGAAGTAGGTGAAATACTTTTAGGGTCAGAGGTGAGAATGATCATTCTATGAGGCATTGGTAAAACTTCATCTGCAGCACTGTGCTCCGACATACCAGAGTAATTTGTAACAAATTCTAAAAGAGGTGAGTAAAACGATCAGAACACTGAAATAACTGTATTATGAAGAAATATTAAAAGAGGTTCATGCATCCCAGTTTGACCAAATTAAGGTTAAGAAATTATATGATGACTCTTCATATTTGGGGCAAATATCAGGAACCAAAACAATTACTGAAACTTAATGCTGTAGAAGATCAAATGTTTACATATTAGTTGAGAATTAACTTTGACTGAAAGGTTGAATATGACTCCTAAATTTCCAAAGAGTGAAATTTTGAAAAGCTAGTAGTGACAAGAAGCAATTTCTTATTTTTTTTTGTTTAGTTTGTATGCTGATGGAAAATAGTATGTACCTAAATATATGCATGGGATTCAGTAAATCTAATTTCTGATGTGAAACTACAGGCATCTGATGTGTTGATATCTCCAAGGAGATGTGAAAGAAGATTAATTCATTGTCTTTTTGTGCTTGTAAGAGTTTCATGTTTCAGAGTTTCTGATGTTCATCTCTGTGGACCAGCGAGGCCCTTCTGACCCTGGAGCGTCACGTTGCCTTTCAGCTTTGTTGGTTGTGCTTTGC
Source organism: Elanus axillaris (assembly GCA_026212715.1). NCBI lineage: Eukaryota > Metazoa > Chordata > Aves > Accipitriformes > Accipitridae > Elanus > Elanus axillaris. Next base: position 4,109,594 of record JANZLQ010000065.1, read on the forward strand.
TTTCCTGGGAAACACAGGAGGGAGGCTACAGCTGAGGGCAAGAACTAGATAGAAGAAACTTATTCTCCTGTGAATACTCTATTTTCTCAGCTGTCTGATGATTACATGACCTGTTCATATGATCAGGACTACACCAAATGGAAAAAAAAAAAAAAAAGTGTTAAAATGGAATAGTGGAGATGCATTTAGATGGGAGAATTGGAATTATTCTTCTTCCCTCATGTGGGACATGCTTTATATTCAGGGATCATGAGGGAATTTTGTTAAAAAATCTCTTGTTATTGCAGAGACCTAGGACATTGGGTGGTGGTTGAACATGCCTTTGAATCCCAGTGATACTTTCCTGTCTATCAGCTGAAAATTTTGATCTTTTTTCAGGAGCTTGAAGTTAGTGACCTTGGGTCTTGGAAAGCATTTTGTAGCCAGTGATTTCTATCACATTTTGTGGACTTTCTGAGGTATCCAGCTACTACATGACTACCTGCAATGGTAGAGAACTGTGGTTGAAGACTCAAGTCTCCCCTTTCCATTTTGGGACATTTTTAATTCTGTTTTAAAGATAGCAACTTGCTTTTAGCCTCATGAACCTTAAAATTGCAGTAGTGGAATCCAGCTCCATTACTGCCTTGTGACCTTTTACTCTTCTTTCAAGGAGTTTTCAAGAATCTAGACCCGGTCAGAACAATACCCAGTGAAAATGTCTAAGGAGCTCATAGTTCTTGTGTCAATTTGTTATGGTGACTCTGATAGCATCAACTAGATATATTCTCATTTATGCGGTCAGAGATGTAAAATCTTAAAAGGTGGGTTTTTTTCTTGTGAGAAATCCTATGCAGTTCATCCCAAACACCTCAGATGCTTCCAGAAAGCCGTCCTATACTAAGATGCTGCTGCCTCTCTACACTAACTCAAGGTGGATGCCAGACTCAAGGCTTAGGTTAGATAACTTAGATGTCTGTGTCTCGTGTTCACTTGCAGCAACTCAAATCCTAAATAAATATCACTGTTAAAAGTTGATCTTAGTACAGAAGCCATCAAATCCAGTGTATCAATCCAGCAACTTTCTTGAATCAACTAGTTAATGAGCAATATTACAGAGTTTATTATGACCATTCCAATTACATTTTGCATTTTCATATACACATTTATTTATAAACTATACTCACACTGTACCTAAAATGTAATGTAATAGCATATATTAAGCATGCTTTATACACAAAATGTTAGTATACCTTATCATGCTATATCATATACTTGTAACAATCTGAATGGAAGTTTTTTGATGATGTGTGGTCAATCTGACCATGGCTGGATGCCAGGTGCCCACCAAAGCTGTTCTATCACACAAACACCCCGCCTCAGCTGGACAGGGGAGAGATAAAATATAACAAAGGGCTTGTGGGTCAAGATAAGGACAGGAGAGATCACTCACTAATCACCGTCATGGGCAAAACAGACTTGGCTTGGGGAAATTAACTCAATTTATTACAAATCAAAACAGAGTAGGGTAATGAGAA
>JANZLQ010000065.1:4111210-4129775 GCA_026212715.1 Elanus axillaris
GACGTGGGGGAAGCTTCCAGCAGCTTCTCACAGAAGCCACCCCTGTAATCCCACCCCCGCTACCAAAACCTTGCCACAGAAACCCAATACACGATGAAAAAAGTATTTTTAATGCATTAAAGCAATCTACTTATTAAGCACTCAACACAGTACTTTTACTGGTTTGAATGTTTAGTTAAATATAGGATATGCAAATAATTAAAATGAAATTATCTGTGCATTCTATATATGGAGGCTATCCTTCTTATATCTTTTTATCTCTGTACTCAGCCTTTAATTTTGAGAACTGATTGGCTAATGCAACGAGGTGCCTGTGAGCTAGACTTGGAGGAGAAAACTGCTAAATAATTTTATCTGTTTTGTGGCAATAGAGATACTAGAGCTTGAAATGTGCGTGCTCTCTTTGGTGGTTTAATTGCAATGAATGCAAGCCATAGAATAAAGCCATAAATGGTCTCACTGATGCAAACATGTTCAAATGGAACGTCATAGGTAGAAGGCATTACTATTTAGGATGGAGGGTCACAAACCTGCTAAGTGACAATTCAGTCTATCACGAGTATTAAGAATGAAAACAACTACATAAAGTTTTGCAAAATCTTAAGAGATTTAACAGCAATTTATTTGTACTTGTTTTTATGGTGCCAGACTCAGACTGAAAGGTACAAAAGTATTTCTGCCTCCTATTGATCAGGAACCCAGCAGATGACTCTTGATTTGAATGAGCTGATTTGAAGTTCAGCCTTCTCTACTCATTCAGTGACAAAATAAAGCTTTGGGTACAACAATGAATTATATTTTACAAATGACTGTATCACACATTATCGCATCATCTTAAACGTAATCTGCTTCAAATTAAATATATCCTTTCTGGTTAACAGAGGAAAATCAAGGAGAGAAATTACAGTGCTAATGGAAAATCCTTTCTGGTTTTGATGATGTATTTCAGCATTCTTCTTCTGCTATTTAATAGGGTAAGGCAACATACCATATTTAATATAGCATGGCAATATGGCAGTTGGAAACACAAACGTTGTAAAGTATCGAGTTGTTCCTCACCATATTTATGTATGATCTTGAATGTCCAGGACAATTTTCACAATATGGCACTACAGAAGACTGTAAGTATAGGAAAACATTTCCTCCTCTTAATGGTGTCCCCTTGGCACTCCCAGTCTTTCAGGTCAAGCTCTGTCTTTATTACGTCAGACTTTGGGGGCTTTTACAAATTCTATTTAGTAAAAGGCTGAAGGATGTGCCATCTGTCCAAGATGTCCATTCAGCATGGTGAGGGAATTCTGTGTGCCATCCCACACAAAGATAAATGGAGTTGTCTATGGCTGGAGCATGATGGACATCTGCAGCTCTAGTTGAGAGTATTTTAAATGTGTTCATAAAATTACCAAGAGAGGTGAACAAGAAGCTATAAATTCATGGGCAAGCGCTTTTCTCTTGTTTTCTCATAAATTGCCACAGCTGGATGCTTTCATTTTTACTTGAGATGAAAAGATGAACATTTGGTCCTAGTTATCATTGAAAAGGAGGCTTTATCTGTGAATATTATTATAAAACAAGTTACTCCTTATCTTTTTGTCAAACATTAGCCTAAATGTTTTGCATTTTCTTCTGGCAAAATTCTCTCTGACTTTAACTGTACATATTTGAGTCCCCTTGGCTGAAAGTTTTGCACATACTTGCAAATGGGCCACAAAAACCAGCTGAGCAAACATCTCAGGAAAAATGAAACAATTGTGACTGTTATTATAAGGGTAGTGAGAGCAGTCTCAGAGCAATGATGGCAGGATCGGCCCCATGACAGGCTCTGAAGGCAACTGTTCTAAAAAATTGCTTCAGGGAAAAAGAAAAATCCTACTTCCTCCAAAGTTGTTATTGCCATTTGGCTGAAGAAGAATTCACAAAGGAATTATTTGAACTGAAAGGCATATTTTTTTAATTGTTTTTGCCTTAAAAACAATTTAAACACTTTTTATTAAAGCAAGAGATTCCCCCTCCTTCACATTCTGACATACATACAAATATTTATTCTCCTCAACTCTCAAGAGCTTATTGATTTCTGTAGCCTTGTGGGTGTTTTGGTCCTAACACAAACTCTCTTTGTCTTCTATTCCATCAAAAGGAAAAACCTTTGGGAAGTTTGACAAGCTAGCGCACTACTCCCTAGCCTACCTAGAGTATTCTTTAGGGATAAAGCCATTTTGTGTTGTATTTAGACATTCTTTCTTCATACCACTACCACATGTTAAATTTTCAGTGCCTTAAGTAGCTGATGGATAGTAATTACCTGTATAATATACACTGGGTCTTGGCTGTTGCTTCAAATGGCACCTACACCTAAGATATTTCGAGTTCTTTGCTTTACTACCCTCTGTTGCGTTTGTAACTCTCTCAGGTAACAGAGTATATGTTTGCTTTGAAGAGCACAGCGCATACTAATAGGAAGTGGTTGAGAGGAGGTTGTTAGAACCAAGAGTAATTGAGACCTGTGCGCTGACTCTGTCTTTTTCCGTGTGACGTTTCCCCTTCCTGGCCTCACTGCTTTTGCAAAAAAGGAGGCTGAAAAGGTTGCATTCTACCTGGAAGTCAGCAGTCACTGTTCCTCGTCTGTTGTCACCTCTCTGAGATAAAGCACTAAACAGTGGTAATTGTTGATGTAAAAATAACCATTACATGTGAACTACTAACAATCATAGGGAGTATAAGCACAAGTCTAATTTTGGACAGCTGGACAAGTACCATTGCACTCAAGTGTATAAGTTACATGGTATTCATGCTGAAAATATTATAAGGCAAAATTGTTTCAGTTTTGCAAATTATACCCTGTTATTTCCTTTGCTTGAAATGCTTGGACCAGAAACCTTTTATGTTTTTAATCATCCTGGAATTACTAACACAATTTTCCTCTCTACAGGAACTATTCCAGCTAGGAAAAAAAACCTGTTATATTTTGAATTATAAGCAGGTTTGGTAGAAAGAGACTGGTAGTTTTTCTGTGTCTTATTCTCACTTTTATTTCTTGCAAGAGGAGAGGAGAGAATTGAGAAGAGGATTTCTGTTTTACTGGCTTCTTGTTTTCTTTTTAACTTCAAAAAAAGATGGTTGGTTTCAATAGCTGTAGTGCTTTTCACTGAAGAAACAGAACGGGAAAAAGTTTATTGCCTAGCAGGCATTAACTTGTGTCATGAGGGTAATTATCTTTTCTTAAATGTGAGAACTGTTTGGATTTGTGACTAGCTAAAACTGGCACGCTGCAGAAGAGTTTAGTATGATTTACAGGAGGAGAACACCAAGTCCTCAGAGTTCAACATGCCGTTATTGTGCTCGCTGTCCTTGTGCAAAAGATGCCTTTTGAAAGCCAACATAATGCCCACGAGTAATGTCCTTAAGAAAACTTTGGCAATGTATTTCTGCCCTGAAGACATCTCTGGCATAAATGGTGCAACAAACCTGCATAGCTGATTCTTGGTTACCAGATACCTACAGACTGTAATTCACACAAAACAGAAGCAAGCATAATGTTTGACGAAAATAATTCATCTTTTCAAATTAAATTATTTATAATTTGGTTCAGCTAGATGAAGCCAAATTAATCACTGGTTTTGGATCACTAGGACGTCTTAAAGTTTAGAAATAACTTGAGATCTAGATCTTTAAATTTGTCTGAAATTATGCATCAGGAACTGTTCTAGGCTGAAAAGCAATTCCTCTGGAAACAACCTGGACTCTTGCAGTCATTTGGAGAGCAGTTTGGAGAAGGACAAACATTCTCCATGACACCCTCCAAGCCCTTTTCTTCCAATAACTGCTACCAATTGTAGTATAAACCAACTATAAGATTTAGCTTGGAATTTTTACTAATCATCCCTAAGAATACCACTGTCCTGTGGTTGTTGTTCATCCTGACACCGTCCCTGCCCAAATGAAACTGGTATTTTATCCACCAGGAGTAAATGTTCCACTTGCACGAAAGCTTTGTGCAGTTACTGTGCAGGAAGTATGTTTTACTTCTTTACTGTACAGGTCTGCCTGAGCACATATATATATGACACTGCATAGCGTAATAAAAGCACTTGTACAGATTTTCAGTACTATAACGATTTTGTGCAGACAATCTGAAGTTTGTAAAGTCAGCCAGATACTAATTTGCATACAACTAAGGCAAAAATACAAAAAAAATTATTGTGCTGGGGAACAAATTCTGAAGAGATATAGCAATGACAAAATCCATGGTGTTGGCACAGATAACCAAGTTTTATGCCAACCTTATAGCAGAAGAAAAGTCCACCCAAAGCCCACATTTAGAAAGATTGCAAAGGGGTAATTAGGAAGAGAAGGGTGATTTTTTGCTGATTTATATGTCATTGGTAAAATCAGTGCAGGAGTGAAGATTCTTGGTCTAGAACTTGCACTTTAAATATTTTTAATAGATTTCTATATGTATGTGATTTTGAAAACTGCAATTTTTCCTGCAGTTTCCCTGTCCAAGCACCTTTGCTTATTCCTGATATTCTACTTATGAACCAGCTGACTTTTTTGATAATTTCTACTGGAAATTTTTATGTACTACAGGCAAAAAGAATAAGCACATCTGCTCTTTCTAACATGAAAAGTATGAGTTTCTTGTCTCACCCAAATGATTCTCCTTTTGACTAGTAATCTGTGGTGCTTCTGATTTGGGATGTAAAACAGGAGTCATGAGAGCTCAGACTTACAGGGTATGTTATACATGCTTAATGCTTTGGAAGATCAGGGGAAATCTTTTCTCTGCTAAAATCAGTGGAAATAGTGTTGGATTTTACCCTTGCTCATGATAATTCAAATTACCAATCTACAGACCAGGGTCTTAATAATTGTTGCTTTCTATTAGAAATTGCAGAGAAAGATTTGATTGGTTGCATATATTTCCGAGTATTTGGATATTTTAATCTTCCTGTAGAGGTGCTGCTTTGAAGCATGGTTTTTTTAGAAATAAAATATACCAGTAACTATTTAAAATAGTGTTTAATACTATAAAATGGTATTTAAAATATACCAGTAATCTAGAACTTAAATACCCAGTAACCACAGATAAACCAAAGATACCTTTAGCACTTGAGTATATCAGCCCACCTGTAGCCTGCTGCTCAGCTGCTGAAAGAATCTCTGAAACACAGCTGGCTAGGTCTGTACTAGTTACTGTGTTTTCCTTATCTTTACCTTTGTGGCATACAACAAAATAAAATATCTTGATTAGAAGATAAAAGTGGAAAACATCAATGACAAAAAATGGAACTAGAAAAGTTATTTTCCTTACAGGAAACAAAAGAGGAAAATTGTTTATTGTCTGGATAGATGAACAGAAGAAAATGTTTTAGATAGACATCCAAAATACATGTCTGAGCTTTTAATATTCCTGCTAGAAACAGACTATTTTCTTGTTTCTTAAAGGAAAATCTAAAATTAGACAAATAAAGGAATTCACTGGAATTAAAATTGTGCTATCATCTGTTAAGGCTAGAATCAGGCCAGATGTTACCCCTTCTCTGATACTGAGTCATGGGCTGATTTTGTTTAGGTACATTGAAGATAGTTTCTTTCATATTGAGAGGTTAAAGGCTACCGTAAAAATCAATGCTTTCTTATTACAACACCTACTCCTCTTACTCTTTTGTGATATATATTCAGTTTGAAGGAGAAAGTGACAAACTGATGTCAGTTGACCATATCCTTTATTTTCTTGCCAGGTCCTCGTAACTATCCCATTCTGTCCTCTAAGTGATGGAGTCAGACATAGAAATATCAGCAATATGTCTGGAAACACAAGTATCTCTTTTATTATAAAGCCTATCTAGAACATATAAGCTGTATTATTTTTAGCAATTACAACAACTTTTGCCCCCAGCTACATGCACTCATTTATCCCAGTACAGATGATAGCAATAAATGAGCATTGGACAAGAATTTGCCCTCAATGCCCAATTTTTTTTGTTTCTATTTTCCTTTGTATCTCCTTTTCCATTGCCCTGTGTATTCTGTGTTCATTTCACCTTTGCATCTTTGCAAAGTGAGTGTACAAATAAGATGTAACACATTAGCATATCTGATCAATGGTGTTAAATACGTGCTCAGGTATAAATGACTATGTAGACAGAAATGAAGCAGAGAATCAGTCCTCTTGTTTTTGTGAAAGTTTGATTAAGGCTTAGAATTTATTGCAGTGAGTGGGGAACATGAGAAATCACTAAGAAGACAATGCTAACTCCAGCAAGAAGATCAGGGGCACAGCAAAAGCACAAGTTTTTGCTGGTTTCCCATGACACATCTGCCAGCTCCATCACGGCATTATCCTCCCTGACTTTTGTGTGATATCAGGCAGACAATATATCTACGGTACTCAGAAAGCAAAAGAACTTTAAAACACTCTGCAGAAATGAGCAGAAATGGTGCCGTACAAGAAAATTCTCCACTTTTTCCATCTGCTCTAAAACAATGAGATTATCATGAGTTATAATTTCCTGGAATAGGGTCTGTAGTCTGTATGCACAATTCTGGTACACCCTGTAGTCTGTATGCACAATTCTGGTACACCCAGCAATGCAGTCCATTTGAAAACTTAATTAGAAGCATTGTCTTCTGTCTCGATGTCCCTTCTTCTATCCTGATAGTGTGTTACATGTTGTGGGGAGGAAGAAGAGGAAAGTATTGAAGATAGTGTACAGTAAAGTACTAAATACCCTCATTTTGATACTCTAAAATCTGGAGGAATACTAGTCAAAATACTTTAAGAAACTGCTAGTTTTTGGAATACAGTAAATATGCTATACTCCTGAAGTGCTGCTTTGACCTATAATGGGTATTTGGCTGATTCCAGCACAGTTCACCATTCAGGAAAACACTCCTTTGCCTCTCATCAGGCCACTGCAGTGACAAAAGGGACTAGGAGAAAAATTAAATATCTAATTTCCTTGCTAGGCAGGTTTGTACATACACCCCAAAACCAGAGAAGAGGGTTAGAGCTTTGTACGGGGAATTACCCATACAATTGTCTTATACTTGAATATATTCAATCTCTTTTGCTATCTGAAAAAAAATTCCTCTACCAGTGGGACTTTATTTTATAATTTTACTTACATACTTTAGCAGGAATTTCATAGTAAAAGTAATTAACATTAAATTTCCTTAATTTTCCTTTCCTTTCTTCCTCTTTGGCTACAAGACCCCCCTCTATCTGTCTTGGTGCCACAGGGACCCAATCATTCTTAAGTACAGCCAGTTTAAACAGCAGATATTTCATACCTAGAGAATCCTATGCTCTTACTAGCATTCAGAACAATTCAAATTCAGCCCGAGTTACGCAAAGATGTAACCTTTTAATGGTAACTTTCTAGTTCTTGAAGTTTTCTGCCCTCAACTCCCTCTTCTGGCCGTCTGTTGTGAAAATAACCCATGTAAAATACTCTGTGCACACCCACTTCTTAGAGTCTCTGGCAGAATTCCAGTCTAATCAACCTCTGACGTAACCCCCAGGTTGCCTTGATTTATAAAAGCCATAGCTCTTCTGATTTGTTTGAGAGGTGACAATTTACACAGGCTCCCCATGTCTAGACAGAAAAAGGAGCAAATGTTTAGGAGGCAGAGCAACCCAGGGAGCTGATACTGTGGAGCAGACACTCACCTGTGCATGGCTAAGGATTCCCACCCCGGTCGGGGTGATGCCAGAGGATGACACCGGTCAGAACTGGAAGCAGTTGGAAACATGATCAGGAGAATGACCAGAAGTTTCCTTTGAAATATCCTGAGAACTCGTGTTCCCTGCAACCCTTTGGACAACTTTTTCAATGCAATATCCTATCCCTTACTTTTAAATCATTCTCCCTATTTTCAGGCTTGGAGCAATTTAATAAGTGACCTGTATATGGCATAGCTTCATGACTCATGGAAGAAGTCCGTGGACAGGAGGTGGGTCTGGACCTGCTATACTTCAGAGGGTCAATCGCTAAGCAATATTGTGGGGCTGGATACATCTTCCTTAGAGTTAAAATAATCACAGTCACACGTTGGCAAGGAAAAGATATGCCATTACTACATACAGCAACAAAGCTGTACTATGGGAATATCTCATTTCAAAGACAAAAAAAGACCCAAACAACCTCAAAAAGAAACTCCAATGGTGTTGGAAATAAGAGTTTTTCTGTTGTTTACCTCAACTGTACATTGGAATGAAGTCGTATCCCATCTCTGCCACAGGGCCTGGTTTGAAAAACTATTTGAAAACAAAGGCCAGAAAACCCCAGCCCAAATTCAAGGTATTCAGGTTTTTCATCTGAGTGGTGTGCAGTCAAATGCAACCTTTTCCTGAAGGACAGGACTTTCTGTTTTATTATCAAAGTCACTTTTCTATCTTCTAGTGAATCTCACCACTGTTTTTCTGTTTTCCTCTCTCCTGTACAAAATGTGCAGCTGCATTCTAGACTGTTGAATTACATATGCAACTATAGTGAATGATGATAATGGGGGTGAGATGAGCGAGGTGTTTTGATGTTTTCATGCAAGCATTTATATAAGCAAATTCTACATTTAACTTGGTTCCCCATAGCTTTTAAGGGTGGTGTTTGCCAAAGAGCACTTTTAAAGGTGGATAAAGCATTAAAAATGCTAAAGCTGTTTGGAAAATATTTAACCGGATGTCTATGGAGAGGAAAGTGATTAAAAAAAGCCATAGGAAAGATAAAATCACCAATTTTGACAAATACTGCATTTACACTTTTTTTTTTTTAAATCAGAGTTATAAAAGTATCACATTTTCAAATGGAAAAGTTCAGTTTTCTGTTGGAATAGCTTCATCTGTTTTCTAATAAAATATATGAAGCTCTAAATGAAAATAGGATGTTTTCAAATTATAAAACCAAGAACGTAACTATTGTCTTAATACCTCTTATGAAGATACTTGGTTCATGATAACTTTTTAGATAAAGTTGGAATCTATACTTGAAGTAATAAGGCACTTAAAATATTGAATTTATTTCTGAGAAAGTGATTTCCTACCAGTGCCAAACTTCTGCAAAATGTGGCAATAAATTGCACTGCTTCCCCAAACCAGACACTAAGTGGCTCCCTTGGAAGATAGCTAGTTCATTGTTGATAGGACGAGACAATAGGAACTGTACTAAAATAAAACATGACAGTAAGCAGAAAGTCTTCTATTCTGCAGTCTCTTCTCATAATCCTTTATTCACCTTTCCCCTTCTCTGCAGTTGGTGTGTGCTAACAGGACCATGTAATCTGTCCTTTGAGCTCATATGAATTATCTTCTAAAATTCACTGCACTTCAGGGCTTACCTATGTTTTGCAACACTCTCTGCATTGCAGGAGTGAAAAGTCTTTTGAGGAAAGATAGTAGCAGTACAATTTTGCTCTGAATAAAGAGCAGAGAGGAGCCACATTATCCCCAGAGCATTCTAGGGAAATACCTGTCGTTCGGAAAAGCCTAAGTCTTTCTCCTTCTTGTGGTCTAGTAAGGAACAGTTGTCACCAGCTTATTTATTGTGAAAATATTTTATTTTCTTCCCTTTATTGCATTTTAACTGTTCCAGCTGCCGCAATGGGGAAACAAATTCCTGTCCTTTTAGTCTTTGCTAACTGGACTTCACCAGTCATTTTTCCTTACCTTTTTTTTCTGCTATACTTCTTTCTGAATAACTGCAGCATTACCCATGTAATGAGTAGGAGCCCCAGTGAATTAACGTACGCTCTAGTTGAATACGCAGAGATGCCAAGCAGCAGAAGCAACAACTCTTTCTCAGATCTTACATGACTTCTTTCTTAATTACTCTATCCTCCATTTTATGGTTCCCCATAATGCCCATGTGATGGGAAGCAGAAATACAACATATAAATCAGCGTGCTCCTAGCCCGGATACCTGTGAGAGAAGTCCTTTTGGTCCTTCAGCATTGCTTATTTTTATTGCTGCTTCTTCCACATCAGCACTGCAGGTAGAGGGGGGCATGGGAAATTATTCCTTTTTAAACTCTAGCAGAACAAAGCAGCTCCATTCTCCCCACTAAATGATGCAGACCGATGATACAGAATTGTTGCTACATCTTAGCCTCCTTTTCCAGAAGTGCTTTTGGTTTTAATTCCAGCAGTGTTCAGATGTAAAAAATACCCACACACCTTTCACATGCCAAACTCTGGAACCCAAATCTGACTCCTGGCAGCTCCCTTCGGGTCCCCGCCGTGCTCACGTTCCTGGCTGTGCCGAAGGGCAGCGTTTTGGCGTAAGAACCGGGAGATGGGAAGTCAGAGCAGGCAGACGGCTGCTGACGCCTGGGGCCGAGGTGAGTCCAGAAGCCAGCTTGCCCATTTCGTGGGTGAGCGGGCAGGGCCTCGCATTGCCAGGCACTTCTCGTGGAAGGCAAGTCGGTATGGTTTTGACCGAAGTGGCATCCCCCTAACAACAATTTAGCCATGCACCTGTCGACAGAAAGGTCTAAAATTCCCTGCTGTTCCCTAGGAATGCAGTGGAGAGAGGGACAAAGTCTTAGTTTTACGTGGGCTGCTCTACATCTGGAGAGTGTAAAGGATACAACTCTTGCGCTGGTCCTATGGGCAACGTAAGCCCTAGATGTAAGGGATTGTTTTGTCCCTTTCAGGGTGGTGAATGTAAAGCTAGGCATATTTACACCAGCATTTGGTATCTAAATTCAGTAACTGGAATAACTCTATGTAGTTATGAACCATTTGGCTGCAATACGAATGTAAAATTGTACAAAGAGGATCTCGGCCCTGGTCCTCTGTAGCCCCACTGAGCCCACTTGGTGGGTCAGGGCAGGACTTTGCTTCTGGAACACAGACTCTTCAGGACAGCAGCTAAACCAGGAGTCTCAAATCCCAGCTGAGGGATTTGGATCCAGTCACAATTAACAGCAGTCTCAGACTATTTAATTTTTTTTTTCAGTAGATCCTTTTAATCCCTTAATTTTGTCATATGATAAGAGACTTAAATGACTTTGGGATAATTCTGTTCACACACTCAAGTGTTCTCACATCTGAGGTTACCTGGCTCAATGTTCTCAGGAATGTTCATATATGCTACATACATTATTTTATTTTACTGGAATTAGTGATTTTTAATAATTATTAACCTATATTATTTACTTATGATTATTTAAGAATAATTAGTGCTTCTAAGCTTTATGAAGATTTTTAGATAATTTACAGAGTAGTTAAATCACAGATCACTAACACTAGGAAAATCTAATTTAGTTAAATCAGTTCATACCAGCAGGTTTGTTATGGTGGGAGGTCAGGCTGATAACCTTCTCTTAATGTCAGAATAATAATTATTGCTTGCTGGTTGTGTCAGCACCTAGTGATTTTTATTGGGGTTTTTTCTCCTAAAACTTTTTTAAAAATCTTATTTATCTGATATATTTGCAAAGTAACATGGCAGCTAAAGGACCATTTCAACCTTGAGCTGCATAAAGCAGAGATATTTATGCCTCTTGTGGAGCAGGGAGATAATAGACCCTATCAGTAGAGTGAGACTGAGCCTGGAATATTGCACTGAGAGCTTTAGGCACCTCATTTCCTGAAAAATGTAGACAAACTGGATGGAGTTCAGAGAAGAGCAATGGATAATAATCATGAAGATGGAAGGATTGCTATATAAGGAAAGATTAAAAGAGTCTCAGCACTCAGCTATAACAAACAAGAAAAAACTTCAGAAGATAAATGCTCCAAACCTTATATACAAATATAAACCCACATTTATATAACTACCATAACATTCACAATATTTTCCACTTAGTATACTGGCAAAATAAAATGTGTTTTTTTCTGCTGACTGGAAGTTAGACAGCAGGTAATTCAGGAACTACAGCGGACCTCAGAGTAAACTCCAGCAGGAAGAAAAGACTTCTTTCCTCCATCACTCCATGTTAGTTAACCTGCAAGGAACTATTACAGTGGTTCAGTAACTCATTCCCCAAATAACCTAGAAATTCATGTAAGCTCCACTCATGCAAGCTATGATACGGATGTAGGCATAGCATTAATATTTCACTTTAGTAATTCAGTATCGCAGTGCCCAGAGCTCGTACATGGAGAAAGGACATCACACTGGCTTCTTGAATAAACACTCTGCTTCTGCCTTAACATCAGGTTTAAATCAACCTGGAAGTCAAATCTTGAGTTAAGCCTGGCAAAGGTCCATGCTTTTACACAACAGCTGAGGGGGTAGGAGATGTGAAGGTTTAAATTTGCTTTCTTACCTCTTTTGAAGGGGCTAGTCCAGTCTTGGTACATTTGCAGCCATTGGCATCAGCTGTGAATGGACTGAGACGTCCTAAGCAGGACAGTTATGTGGGGATTCAGCAAGGTTTGAATTTGAAGCAAAATATATCCAAAATGAACTCTACCTGTATACATTTTTATCTTTCCTTTGGTGTGTTTTTCCCTAATTTGTTTAAACACATTTCCACTCTCTTCTGATGTAAGAGACAAATGAGAAAATGAACTACTATCTTGCATTGAGTGTCCACACCCAAGCTCACTGCAATACGGACGTTATGTAAATGAGCTCTGAGTTTAGGGGAAAGGATAGTCTATTTGAAGACTTTCAGTTTGAACTGATTGTGACTTCCAGGTCTCGATCTTATCATCTGAGAATCCTGGAGACCATAACTGGTACAAGTCCCTCATATGCAGATTTATGCTCTGTGGCATAAATCAGAATAGTTCATTGAATTTCATGAAAGGACACTGATTTTGCATTGGCTGAGGATTTGATTTCTGCTGAACTTGAGTCTTTGTAATGAAAAATGTGCTGGGGAAGTGACTCATGAGAATTATCTAGTGGGAATGAAGCTGGTCACTTCACCTTTAAAGCAGAAATGATGGTGACACATGCCGCAGGTTCTGTGATGCAGATAAGCAAGTAGGGGAGAGTCGAATGAGACAGCAAATCACTTGCATCCTAAACTGGGTGCTGAATGCAGGGTTCCAGTTGGTGAAAAGGCAATTACGTGTCAAAGTCACTGTCCTGTGCTTTGTGCTGTAGCTGAATTGTCACTTTAAATACAGAAATCTGATTAAATTGGTAATGTCAAAACAGCAGCTGAAGGTGGGTAATTGAAATGAAAAATGCAGATTGCTCATTGCAGGTTTGTTTGTTTCTTAAGGATTGGGAAAAAACTGGTGTGAAAGAAGTAGAGTGCTAAGATTTTACATGTCCACTGGGGACACTATTACTTGGCAGTTGATACGTTGCTCATCTCCTAGAAATAATCATGTATTCGGGCCCCCTCAGTTAAATTGGCACATTAAGATTTCTGACTTAGTGTCATAACTGCAAAGCAGAAACCCTGCAAGCCAGTGGCAGGTCTGCCTTTGGGGATCTGCCCAAATCAAAGTCTCTGCAAGAGAGACCTGGACCAGATCTCTTGCCGGTGCCACTTAGCATCGCTCCTCCACAGTCAGCAGGGCTATGCTGGTTTACACCTGTGGGAGACCTGGCCCCAAAGAGATGCTTTTCCACCATTTAGGTCAAAAGTAATCCTGCCGATGTTCAAAAACCCGAAGGAGAACACTGGCTGCTGTGGGAATGTGTGTCACCCTCCAGCCGTGGCCTCCTCAGATGCGACGTTCCTCGCAGGGGCTCTCGGAGAAGAGCTGCCATTCCTGCACCAAGTCGGATAGCTTGAGCAGAGGCCTGTGGGCAGGCCGAGAAGCTGTCTTACTGACCACAGCACGCCTATCTGGTGCTCGGTTGGAGACAGAGTTAGTCATATCAACCATGCAGCAGGGAGGTGACGCAGAGACTACGGCTCCTATTTGGCTGAGGGAGTGGGAACCGGCGAAGCCTTGCCGTTATCTGTTCATCCCCAACCGCTGCGGTTAGAGCAGGGCAAGAGGCTTACGCTGAATGGCTTCTAGTGGAAGAGCTCTTTCACGTTCTGAAACAGCAAGAGGGTACAGAAAAACCGGAGCAGCTCTGAGGGCCCTGAGGCAGGTTCTGCCAAGCCCCACTGCTAAGAGCCTGCTGCCTCTTCCTCCCCAGGCCTCATGCGGCCATGGAGGCCAACCCTCCTCCCGCCAGCTGGAAGGAATGTGGGACTGCGACTCCAAGGCCTGTATGGATGTCCGAGGCATTTTGTATCAGCCAGCCATTTTTTTGTGCTGTCAGCCAAGGAAAAGGAGCTCAGCTTGAGGAAAGGGTAGGAGTAGGGAAGAACCAGGCGGTCAGGGGCAAGAGGCAAGAAAAAGTTCCACTGCAGAAAACAAGGCTGGAATGCTGCATGCATTTGTAATCCCTCATATCACATAAAGATGTTCTTGAGAAGAAAAAGGGTCAAGAAGGTCTGTGATAAGATAAAAGAGGAATAACAAATCTGTCTCATACAGGGCAACTGAAAGACTTAAGTCTTCTTTAGCCTGAAGGCTGAGAGGAGATATGGTATCTTTTTATAAGTGCATCAGTCGCGAAAACATCAAGGAAGGAGAAGGGATAAGAATCTGTAAATTGGCTGGGAATTTAAACTTAATCAACAAAGCAGTAAGGTGCCTGCTCTGGGAATCATGGGGACAAAAAAACCTTTGCCTTATCAGAAATGAGGGGCAATAAATATACACCGTGATGCCCGCTTTATTAGAGCTCTGGTCTTGAAAACAAAGGAGGCTGTGCAGCTTCCAGCTCATTATTCCTTCCGAAAGGATCACTGAGTAAAGGTGAGAGGAAACAGATACATGTTGTAGAACACCATAGCATTTTCTATAAGACATCAAATAACATGAAACGTCTGAAAAATCCCCAGAGCTGGGACAACAAATGACACTGTAACCTTACATACGTGACGTGTACCTCTGATAATAACCTATATGCCTATATGAAGAGCACAGAATGAGGTCTGTCCTATTCTGTAATTGGGGGGGGGGGGGGTGGATTTCTATTGTTTAATTCTTTCTTTGGTTATACATGTGATTGCTGGTTGTGGAGATTGACATATCAAACCACCTGGGCCACAGTGCAGGCTTCTGAGTTGAATAGAAAGCCAAGTGGACCAGAGCTTAGGACTCACAGAATGCTATTTCCCTGGTGTCTATGTTTGCAGCAATAATTTGGATTGAGGAACTGTGCTCTGATCTGAAGATGCTATGTTTATTCCAAGAATTAACAACTTATGAAATATAGCATCACAATAGATAGGACATATTTGTTTTCTTTTAAAATAGTGTAAGGAGTATAATTGATGGAAGGTGAGAAAGGACAGCAAGCTGGGCTTCAGCTGTGTACTAGTGGCCTCAGGGCCTTAGGTTTTAAGTGAGTTGTTTTGTGCTGACACCTCTTTGAGCACTGAGGGTCAGGTGCAGTTCTGGTGTAGTTCAGAGTAACTCTATTGAGGTATGATAGCTTACACCAGCTGAGCATACGACCCACAATATTTCAGCATTCAGGGCAGGCAGCTCACGCTCACAAGTTAAGGATTTTCTGTATAAAAATTCTGTTAGCACCTGTGCATCGTACAAATCCTGCTAATGCCTCTCTAACCACCTGTGTATTTCTGATGAAGACTGGACTGTGCCGACAGAATAGCATGTAGCTGTTTCATGTCCTCAAAATGGGCCAAATGCTCTGGTCTTTACTCTTTTTCAGTTCAATAAGGACTACATCTCAGTAAACTGAAGGATTTGAACTCATTTGAATACATTTTTCTCTCTGATTTCCTTCCATTCACTCAACCTGATTATTATACCAGGATCTCAGACTAGGATTCATTAAACACCATACATAAACTTTTAAAGTCCTTTCACTTTGCTGTGTGTCTTGTAAATGTAATGATCAGCATTCTCCTTATTTTAGTAAAGAAAGACATTCTATGCCTTAGTCCTTCTTCCTTTTATATATGTCCTCAATGTGAATCTTGGTATTTACTTCATCACTTCAGGGTTCTTTCCTTCCAGTGACAAATCTTCACTCAGACAACCTTCATATTCAGGACATTTTTAATTTCATTTATTCCCAGGAGATGCAGAATCTCTTTGTCATTCTGTGGGTGACCTGGCTGCTACATTTCCATTGTCCTCTTTATTCTGTCTCTGTAGTGTCCTGACTCGTCCCGGTGTATTTGTCAGCAATTTGCCAGCATATGCTGAGGTGGTTGCTCCCACTAAAAGGTTTTTCTTGTCCATCTCAGAAATTCTAATGTAATCCCACCATGTAGGGGAAGCTTTAAAACAGCAGAAAGAGAGGAAAGGGTGTGGCTCGCTTCTCATGCATACTGTGGGTTCTGTGGGGAGACAGCTCTCCATCTGCGAGACAAACACTAAAGATCCACTTTCACCTGATGAAAAGGTAACTCTTGGCTGTGCTGCCTCTGGTGCCCCTTAGCCCATGTACCCTACAATTATCTCCTTTTCTCTGCTTGCCACAGAAACGCAGATGCACTTTTGCAGAGATGGGACTCGGTGGCCACTGGAGGAGGAAGGGGGCTATCTTCTCACAGGCTTTATCTGGGTTGCCACAAGCAAGGCACAGTAGTGGGAAGTAAAACTCATCTATCTTACCAACACTTTATTAGTGCAGATCCTACAGTGTCTTGCTGCAGAGGGAACAATATGCTTCATACATTAATAGAGTTGAAGATATTAAGAGCTCAGCATTTGTCATGTAGAGTGTCACTTGACATTCTAAATACAGGAGGATATTGTGGTTATTGCAAGTAGTGGGGTGTTGGCTAAAGAATTTTGATGGTGCCTACTATAATGGAGAAAAAGCAGTGAGCTACTTTTTTTCATGCATAAAACCGGTGGGGTGCTGGATAGTTTCCACATTAGACTTAGATTTTGGAAAAAAAGATCTAGTGAAAAATGTTCATGCTGAAATATACAAAGTCCAAAATCTTCTACCTCATATTCAGCTGCTATAACTTCTTCTAATGAGAATCTCTGAGGCGTGAGAACACGTTGAGAGACTTCAATCTTACATTTGAAAAGGTAGCTGAAAAAACCTCCCTCAGAAAAATTCTGGAATGAACCTTAACTCTCAAACGAGTCAGTCTTTACATTTTTCAGTACAATGTTTGCAATAAATCAAACATTTTCATTTAAAAACTGTAATCAGCTAAATCGTGAAGGGAATTCATTTATAAAAAAAAGCCAAAGTATAAAAAATTATCTGTCTCCTAGCTCTCCAGCTTAGTATCTTCAATAAGTCAGAAGTCCTTGTATGAATCCAGAAAAGCAGAAAATAATATATTTCTGTTAGCATTTTGCACAGGAGATATTTTTCCATGGGAGTAGCTGCAAGGTGATTACCTCCTGTAGAGTTTCATGTCTCATTTACCAAGGCCTTGGAAATAAATTAGGAGAAAGATGTTTTCTGCCACTCTTTATGTGTATAATGATTATTGTTGTCTTAGCACAATCCTTACATTTACCCATATGTAAAATGCTTAAAACACTCTGTCAAGCCTTCTGGTTTTGCTGGGGTGAGGTCTAAGCATGGAGAAAGGAACTGCAGGTCAGAAGATGTACACAGAGCAAGTTGGAGGACAAAGATGGCAGGTTCAGTCTTATATCTACTGTGAGTCCCCGGTATTTGTTGCAGGTCTTCAGATGACGTCTCATATCTCTGTCAGTAGCTTGCAATGGATTAACAGCAAGTTCCTTTTTCTGAGAATCTGCTTACTGCACATTTAGGATCCCTTACCTGAAAAGAGAAGTATTTCCAGTGGGCATTAGGGATGTCGATACAGCTTTTCATTGAGGCTGACTGTGGCCTGTTCCCTTGTTGTTTACAGAGGGCAGGAGCTATTGCAAATGGTGTGGGTCACAAATCATGTTGGCCACCTCCATGGTTTTTAGTGAGAAAACCTATGGGATAATCAGATAGGAACACACTCTATTTCAAAAAATTAAGACATTTTATCAGGGGAGGATCTAGCTGAACATCAGGGGTTTACAAACATTTTGAGTTTAGAATAGCAACTAGAAATAGTTTTGAAAACAGGTCTCAAACTTACTCTCCAAAGTGTTGAGGAAATTTTGATGGGGACCTGACAGCCTCTACTCCTATATTTTTTAAAATGCAACTATTCCAGGCACAGAAGACATTCTGTTTTTACAGCTATGTAAAATACAGCAGTTGCAGCCAGTACTGAACCTTCAGCCAATTTGCGTTGTGGTATCTTCTCTGAAGTATATATTGACAGCTGCAGAGTACTTTTAGAAATGACAACATTCAAGAAATCTCAAAGAAGATGATGTGCAGAGTAATCAAAATGACTGACTGACATTAGATCCAAAATCAAGATATCTCAACTTTTCTTAACTGGTTCTATCCATCTTAATTTGATGTATTTTAATATCAGATGCTTGAGTTATAAACTTCATCTTAGTACTAGGCTCCATTTAAATAATCTCTACTTTCAAAGACTCTTAAAGATATATACATGTTTAAAGAATGTTGTGATTGTGTTGAACTTCAATTTAGACAAATCTTGGAAGTAAAGCCAAAGCCCACCCACCCCCCCACCCCAAAAAAGGAAAAAAAGACAAAATAAAAATGAG
>JANZLQ010000065.1:4129875-4145887 GCA_026212715.1 Elanus axillaris
AAAGGAAAAAAAGACAAAATAAAAATGAGAGAGAGAGAGAAAGAGAGAGAGAAAGTAAGGGGTGGTTTTTAACAAAAAGGATAGATATGATTCCTATGTGACGATATCACTTTTTCCTTCCTTTCTTAAAATCTGCTGAGTTGAACTATATTAATGAATAGTTAAGAATACCACCCTTGTACCAGTACTCAAACACATAAAAGGCTTAGTTGATCTTGTGATTAGTTTGTTTAAGCCAAGTGGAGGCAAGAAAATTTACAAGCAAACCTTTGACAACAGGAGTGGAGATCTCAACTCAGTATTTATTTTCTAGGGGCAAAAGGTGTGGCTAAGAGTAGAGAGGAATGGCTAAGGATTCATTTGGCATTCTAAGATATTGCAGCATCTCTCTAGGATGACTGATGTCCTTTATTGGACAAATAACAAATTGAATGAAAATACAATAATGTCAATTTCATGAAGTAAAGCAATTTTGTTTAGTTATTGGACCAAGGAGTGAAAGAATTACTCTGTATAATAAGGATACCTGTAGGTGTATCGTCTAACTTGTAGGAGATTCAAAAATTAAATCTTTACCCTAAATCAGACAAATCAGAAATCTGAACTTTTGGTTCTGATATTTAATATAGTATACAGATGGCTCTGGAGGGCAGAAAGCAAAATCTTCCTCAGACTTTTTCACAAAAAAAAGGATAAAACAGTACATTCTTCACTGGATCTCAGAGGACCTTATAATCCTCCTCATTCACTAATTGGTACTGGTTTTCACCCAATTCTAACTTCACAGTAATTGGCAAACAGCCCATTGTAGTTGAACAGCCCTGAATTTTATAAATAACATAGTCGCCACCTTATTTACATGTCCCTAAGTTTCTCTACACCCATATGCTCCCTCTCCCCCACCCATGGCTAGCTTACCTCTTCTAGACAAAATGAAAAATAAACATCAATAGCAAATTAATTAAGTTATTTACTTTTACTATTATTTACATCAGATGTGGAAGGGGTCCAAATTTCATTAAGGAGAATATGCAATTTCATGGTATTCTGCCTGGATACTTTCAACAGTCTTAAAGAAATGCACAAACAACTATCAGTTTGATAACTGTAATGCTTTCAAGTCTACCGAAACAAATGTAGATTTGTGATTTTCAAACCAATATATTTATTCCATGATGAAAAATCTAATATGAACATCTGATCATAGGGCTCTCTGTTTATTGTCAGTTGTGCAGTCCTTGAAACAGTGGTGCTATGACAAAATAAACTCCTTCCACTGGAGCTAAATGCTGCCTTTGTGTATCTTTGATACCGACTCAAAATGTGATGCTCATATTATTTGTATTACTACTGTAGAAGTACTGGAGCAAAAATGGGTGAATATTGCAGAGGATAGGCATAAAAAATGTATTTCTATAAAATATAAAATAGAAAAAAATCACTTTGACAATATTAGGGACCTTTTACATATATTCTCTGCAAACAGGTGTTTGCAAAAATAATGTGGAAAGCAAAGTCGTGGTATGTACTCACTGATGTAGGCTCTCCCATACAAATTGGTTAGCGTAACTTATGTCACAAATCTAGAACATGTTTAAATCCATTTCTTCTCAATAGTTATGTGTGACTGTGTGCTTTACTTTATGTAATGCAACAGGGCTAATCACAAATGGAAACTTGCACAAATGCTTAGGGGCTTTGCTGAATCAGGTGCGAGATGTTAATGCTACACAGGGTTAAGACAGAGCTGTGGAAGATTCCTCCTCCCTAGCTAAAAAGCCATTAAGTAACACTTTGAACCACAGTACGTTTATTGAATCAATGTTCAGATAAATTTGACTGGTGTTTCTTTTCAAATACTGCAGAAGAAAGTCAGTGCTCTGATAGAATGAATACATCATTACAGATAGCATAAAAATAATGTGAAAAGTCACACAGAACTGAGGGTATAACTCATCCCATTCTGATAGTGTGGAAACTGTCCTTCAGCACAGAGATTACAGCTGTAAAGAAAAATGCAACAGAACATTGCAATGGTATTAGTAGAAGGCGCATTTTTCCATGGCATCCTGAAAGAACAGTGATTAGCGATCAATAAGCATATGCCACACATTTGGGAAAAAAAGGTTCAAATAAGCAAAATGGCGCTTGAAATGGTCTTCTAAACTTGACAAAAATACAACCCTTTAAATGACAACAAAGAGATCTCAGTCTGGTATTAACAAATGCTTATACTATGTGCAGGCATTGCCTGGGGCAGTGCTGGGTTTCTCACTCCTAAGCTGTGTTGGAAACCAAGTTAATTCAACAGTGTGGGCTGAATCATGCTGGTAGTCAGACCTGAGCTCCACCTCTCTGTTTAGTTTATTACTGCAGACAAAGACATAGTGTTTAATAGCTCACAAATAGATTTATCTACCTAGCATTTGTCTAAATGCACTTTGAATACATGTACAATTGTACCTCCCAGAACCAATGGGAGTTTTACAACCAATTTCAGTGAGGAAAGAGTCAAACCAATGCTGAGTGTCTTCAATTCCTACCATTCATCTTCCTGAAGTGTTAAAGAACTCAAGCTCTGTTCTGCAGCTTGTTTAGCTGGCCTTTTATTATACATGTGAGAGAAATAAACAATACCTGATAAGACTGTATTACTTAATAACTCAGTACTCCTGTACATGGTAAAGCAAATTTTAAAAAAATATAAGCCCAAGAGTTGCTATGAAAAGGCTATGTGAACATGCATAGATTTTTACTAATTATATAAAACATCAGTATGTTAATTCGTCACATGCCATCAGCAAATTGATATCTTATGGGAAACTGTTGAAATTCAAACAGAACATGATATTTTACAGATAATTATATAAACATTAAGCAGATATGCTTAGAATTTAAAGCATTTACTATATCATTTACCATATTTTACACTAAATGAATACTTATATAATATTTAGATGCTAGCTGCAATCTGAATTTTTTAAAAAAAATTACATAAATATTAGCTATTAATTATTTCAGTTAAGTAAAGCATGCGAAATATCATTTCATGAATTAGTACCAGGCATTTAATTTTTTTCTTATATGTTTGCCCCCCTCAACAACATGACTTAGTAAAAGCAGTAGTTTTCTAAAATGTGAGACTGCCTTTGTGGTGACAGCTGCCACATTAGTGTAACAGTACAAGAATGAACTTAAACATGTGTTCAAATATTTGAACAGTCCCAGCAAAATAAACAGGATATCTTTTTGCCTGAAGTTAAGTTGATGCCCAAGTGCTTTGCTTGATCTCAGCCTACAGATTGACAATTCAATTACAATTATTTACATCAGAAAACCCAAAGGTCCAGTGTCTTGGCACTAGGTGAGGAAGATGTGCTTGAGGAGAACACTTACAGGTGGTGATACGCAACCAGAATAGTCTCCTGGTTTCCACCTGTCCATAGCCGAGAGAATGCCTCAACAAGAGATAGTGTCTTTGCAATAAATTGTCATCAAGGGGTTTTTGTTCCATTGACATATCTGGTCATTTCTGGAACCTGCATAAAATTTTACCTTCACTTAATAAAAGAAAAGAAGGAAGACAATGATATCCATTTTGCATTCTTAAAAACACCATAGTCTTCAAGGTATTAATCAAGTTGTAAAATGTTGGGGGTTATGTTGTATTCAAAACATTACTATGAAAGATAATAAGAACAAAATTATACAGTAGAAGGAATACTATGCTATGAACTTATGCTGTCCTCATTTTTCAGCAGTACCCTTTTTATCTCTCTAGTTTTCCTACTGCCCTTAGGTCTAACAACACTCTTGTTGAACAACAGGTCTTGGCAAATCAGGTCCAACTTAAGTTCCCAAGATTTCTTAGTACCTTTTCCTTTCTTTCCTCTGACCAATCAACAGTTCCTAACTCTGTGACTTCATGCTAATGTTGATGACTAATATTAGACTTCAAATATTACAAAACGCAGCTCTAAACCATGTATTTGACTATCTGGTAGTTTTCTGGCTAAGATCTTAACTAATATATGCAAGGTGTTGCATATATTGCAGCACAGTGTTGAAAAACTTGGAAAATAAGGATGCTTCATGGAAACAATTTAAAAATTGGCAGCTTCAGGAAAAAATAAGAATAATTTGTGTCTGTAGATAGAAACTCCGCACTAAAGAATTGAAAAATAATCCTGGTCCATAAACATGGGGTGGCTCTAACTTACAAGTTCCATTGGCTGTGAATCTATCCATGAAGCCACACAGTGAGTTGGCTGGTAAGAGATTGGGGGCAGGGGGAGGGGAAGATTTTTGATATTTTTATGGAGTATTATCCTTTTTCTTTTTTTTTTAAACTCTTTATAGCAAGCTGCTATCCATCTAAACTATGACTAAGTCACATTTGGAAACTGTTGGACTGGATGTTTTTCAGAAGTTCATTACCATATATCTAATATATTGTCCTGTAGAATAATCTATGTGATTTGGCAAGCAAATTATTCTCCTAAAATTCCACTTTATAGCAGTTCATCTCCTCTAATCATTGCAGAAGAAACTCACTTGCAAAGAGTCTACAAAGGTAGCCAGAGGTAAACTTAGAGCATTCCCCCACGCTCCATCTAGAGGGGCAGGACACACACTGAGGCTGCTCTGTGGGAACATGCATAAAGCAATCAGAAGATACGACTGCTCTCTTACAGAACTACTACTGGTCTCATTTTACACACCTTAAGTTAAAGGTATTTTCAGTTTCCCCTTGCTTTGGAAGCATGCCCAGGAAAACTTAAGGTCGTGAGGTACTTTGTATGTGTAACACAGATTAAATCATTAGACATACCCAACCGTCGCATTTCATACTCAGAGATTCCTGTCGCTTTATACAGGATTTCGCGCAGGGTTTCATTTAGGGTGTGCTGCTTTGTCTATCCTTCTCTTTCTTTTTGTCCCATTTCACTGACATGCCAAGATGAGCTGAGGGAACATGGTTGGCACAAACAGTTCCTTCCAGCAGGGCCATGCATTTACTAGTCTCTGACCATGTTCATTAATTCTCTTCCACGGTGGAATACATCAAATACTTTCTGTTCCTTGTTATAGTAGAGACTATATGCATTTTCATAAAACCTTCAGGCAGTATCTGGGTGAAATATAAAGTGATGGCAAGACTCTGATGATATATATATATATATTACAATGATACAACCCAAAGATAAATTGTCAATGTGATGCTATCTTCCCATTAGCTATTTTCTCAGAACATTGGCTAAGCAGTGGTTATAGCAGAAACAGAATGTGTTCAGAGGGATAACAAAGAGGGGAGAAACACAAAGAAATTCCTTCATACTGCAGGCATGAAGCTATCAGGTTTCTTTAGTACAGACAGAGGCACCATTCTCCCTCCATTCCCAGGAAGTAATGCCATAAGACTGAATTAAAAACCATAAAATTTACTGAGGTGATTACAGGAGAGAGAGGCATTGGCTTTATTTAGAGTACACCTAAGTCCTATTTCCAAAGTTTTTCCACAATCATAATGTACAAACTTGAAGTTTTTCACATGATCCTATAACCCATGAAAGTTAAAAATGTGGAAGAAAATACCACAAGTACCTTTTTAAAATCACAAGGGATGGAATCACTAAGGAGTAAAGGTATCTCTACAAGAAGAAAGAGGAAAAAAGTCAAATGAGATTCCACTTAACCTTTCTTGTAATGCATGAAGCAGGCATAAAAGTGAAAGGTTATTCAAAATGCACAAATAAAATTCCTTTCACAAAAGAGATCCTTAACTCACAGGACTCATGACCACTTCAAATCATTGTTTGTAAGGGATTGATTAAGTTCACAAAAGAATTAGCCATCTATAGAGAAAATGAACATCTACAGCTACAATGTATTTTAAAATAAATACAGATTTATTCCGTTAGTTAAAGAGTCAGGTAGTTACCCATGTTTCAAGACAGCCTCTCGACATTAAGACACAGGGTGAAACTTGGCCTATGAGCAAGCATATACATGGTACATGCTGGAAAAATGATCTTATTTTAGTATTCAGATGTGTGTCTTGTCAGTACACTGACATACTGTATCTGCATTTATTCATTCCGTATGGTATTAGAGGAGCAGATGCCCTGAGTAGAATCATCAGTAATGGAATGTAGGGATATATTTGCATCACAACTTGTTGTAAAGGTGAAGTCCTGAGTAAGAGATGCCAGATCCATACAATATGGAGGTATCATTGGCTTCAAACAAAGAGTATAGCCATGGTGCTTCAGTCAGGCTAATTAGCTGTGCAGAAAAATGTCCAAGCTAATTAACTTTGGCAGACTGCTGTTTGAATGTGACTACACTGCTCTGGGAGCTTAGTTAGCGTCTCTGTACTAAGTAGATGTAAGATCTGCTAAATGTTTATGTTTCATCATTAGCCTTTCCTACTATCTGGTTGCCAGGAACTTGTCTTTTTTTAGGGAATTTGTTTCACTGCTGTAAGGAAGTGCATGTACTACGTACGTAGGATCCAGAGGTTCCCATTAAAAACGACAGGCTGATCTGCTCATCACCAGGATCTTTCAAAGTTGGTCAGGCCAACTCTAGACCAACTCTGAAAGATTCAGGAAGGCAATAAGGAAAATCGTTTTTTGTATCTACTTATAGCTACAAAAATCTGAGAAATTTGTAAAGGTGTCTCAATCTTCATTGGCAATCTTTTAGGGAGCTAGTTAAATCTGAAGAAGGTTGAAATGCCCTCCACTGGATTTCAGACCTTCCCATTTGGAAGCTGAACTTCTTTCAAACTTTCAGCACTCCTTCTTTCTTGGAATGTATTGCTGTAGTGATAGGCCAGTGGCAGAAGTAATTCTTCAAAACAACCATTACACTACGTAACATAGATGACAGTGCAATTGAAGATGTGAATATTCTTTTTCTTCCTTTAGTGAATCTGTGATGTAGATAATGGGTAGTTTTGTCACTGCCAGACAAGTGGTTTCCTCTCTAGGAGATCTCTCTCAGCACTCAGAAATTCATTCTTTGAATTATTTTCTTCTTGTGGGGTGAACCCTAATAAAACTGAAATGTCAAACATTACCAAGGAGAGATGGTATTTTATGGGGCACTTACATCACAGTGACTGAGTAAAACTGAATCAAGTATATTATTCACTGAAGTGCAGGTTGTTGGCAACTTGGTATTAAGAAAGGCTAAAGATGAATCATAAATGTTAAACAGATCTTACAGCTACCCACAAGCTACTGCAAAGACAGCAACAGACTGGTATATAAGAGCTGGAAAAGACCTATACGGGCATGCAGGTCAGCTTTCTGCCAGTGCAAAATGGTCATCTACATTGCAAAGGCTAAAGGGGTAAAATTTCAGGGGGAGATAATGGTTTACCTAGACCATGTGGTGACAACAGAAGTATTACATGCATTTGTTAGGTCTCTGTCTAGGCTAATTGTATGTCTCAGTGCAGTGATCTGGTTTTATTTGAGGCAAGTTCTAATGAGGCTACCATCAATGGAGCTCCATAGAAATGTTAAGGCATAAAGGATGTTATTGCCTGGAAGGGAGAAAATCCAAATGTTTACTTTTTCAAGTAAATGAAAGAGGTGTGCAGCACTGTGTCCATGTTCCTATCACCTCCCTAATAAACTGCACAGTGTAGCCATCTAAAGGCCACAACTTTGACGTGACCCTGGGATGCCAGTTATCCTGGTTTCCTAATAAATAAGCAGGAACTGGCCAGCCTTGGAGAACCTTGGCTATTGGAATCCATAACACAAACACGCTGCTCAGGAAACAGGGATGCTCACAACATTTATTTGTAATCTCTTCAACAAAGATTCTGATACATTTCCAGAAAAATCCAGGAGCTGGTGGGTTGGTAAATAGAAATAATATTCTGATGTTTCAAATGTTTCACAAGTTAAATCCAGCCATTTTAATGGTATTTTAATCCAGCAACCTCCAAGATACTCTCCTGGGAAACCAAGAACATGGGTTAGAGCAAGAAGATGAGTCTTTCTTGGAAAGCAGGAATTCACAGAAGAGCAGAGACACCTCAACTTGATCACTTTGTATATTTCTATGGCAAGAAAAGCTAATGATACCTTTTTGTTTATGTAAAGGGGGAAGATGAAGCAGACCTGAGGACAGAAGTCATCTGATCAAACCCAAGTCATCCAGAAATGAGGGATCAAGCCTAAGTTGGTCAACTTGGTTCATAATAAGTGGAGAGAGGTAGGCACTTCTAGAGGGGCAAATACAGCATTAAAAAATTGTATATACTGACTTACTGGAAGCTGCCAGGGACTAAAGAGGGAACCAGAACAATTACTGTACACAGGGTTGCTAAAGCCAGCTGATTCTACCAAAAGGTCCTGAAGTGTATACTGTCTATATATGTGGGTTTGGTAAGACAAAAACTATAACAGGAACATGAACTGTTTTTTCATACTTGAGGGAGAATATGGAAATACAGCTTCAAAAAGTGACAGAAGGTGAAACCAGCCCCCTGTGACACAGGAAGCATGGTGAGTGATCTAGCTTACCAAACAAGAAGGTAAATTTGGTAAGGTTTGTGGCTGTATATGAGGATGGTAACTGAAAATTGAAAATAGAACTAGACTTACTGATTAGGACTTAGCAGCTTCTGTCACTGGAAGCCAAAACTTAAAAAAACCCTGTAACATTGATATTTCTTATTTCTGAGGCACATCTCTCAGGCAAGTACAGAATAATTCGTTAGGACAGACAATAAAACTTAGGACGATCTGAAGTACTAAACCAAGAATAATCCATTTAAAGATATTCTTTACTTAAATCTGAGACAAGCTGTGTGATGTGCGTCAAACTCTAAGACAAACCTGTTCCTTCCAACCATGGAGTCTGTGGGGTGAGTCCCACACATTTGTGTTATTTTATAGGACCTGGAAAGAACTGCATTCCCTTAGCAAGTTCATATGTCTTCCACAGTCCTTTTGCAGGGCTTCAGATAGATACTTCCATGTGGGAAGATGCATTTTTCCCTGAGAATATACAGCTAGGTAAATATTTTTGACTTTTCTTCATTCTACCATCCTCAAGTTGACTAGTTATAGAGGTAAGACCACTGTACTTTGAAGGCCTGTACAGTAGGAGATAACATAGTGTTTAACATTACCTGGGTCAAATGCTCACATGAAGATGCAGAAAAGGAATTTCCCTGGGTCACACTGGCACAGACTTTGCTTTTGTTTCTACTTTGTTCTGCAGCCAGGGCTTCATTCATTAAACTCTCCTATTCTCCATTGCCAGCTCTATCTTGTGATGGAGCTGCCAATTATACAGACTTCCTACAGATGTCCAAGTTCTTTTCAAAGTGTTATGTGAGATGCGTCAGGATCACTCATTCTGGAGTTGCCAGAGGAGGCAGGTCTGTCACTGTACTTTAGATTTCTAATCCAGCATAAATGTAGAGAAGGAAAACATGACTGAGGCCACATCCAAAAAGGATCTCATAGTCTATCAGAAGTACATGGTACTACAGCTTCACTCCTGGGTGACATACAATGCTCTTGATGGAGCTCAAGCTAGTTCACCAACCTGTTCTTTCTATCCTTAAATTCTGGCTAAAAATTCAAGGCAGAAAAGCTCTGTTCTTAGAGCTTCTAGAAACATTTTCTGGAATGGAACTTTGCTCATTCTTTAGCCTTGCAGGTCAATTCAGTAGGATTATGGAATGATAGACATAGAAGATGTTAGGCTGCAATCCGTTAAAATTTTAGCCATTGTCATATATTTTAAGGGTAAACATATCAACAGCTTGGGCAGGGAAGAAGCACTGCTGGGCTTGTCTCTGACACATTAGGGAATACAAAAGCAAGAAATTTAAAATTAAAGCAAGAACCATTTAGAATAAGATTCATTCTGTTTGGATCAATATGTAACTCTATTTTAAATGCCTTGCTCTCAATAGAATACATTTTGCAGTGTATTACCTCAATAAATACCATTGGTGGTATGAGTATGCAGCTTTGGGGGATTTGTTCTCTTATCTGCAACAACTTGATTTTTGATTCATGCATTGAATATTTTTATTGAATCCATTAATTACATTGCACATTTCACATTCGAATGAGAGATTAAAGTACTGTCTCCACTCTAGGCCATGGGAGAAAAGACCAAGTATTGTCCTTTATTTGGTGAAAAAACCTCACACAATGAATGAAAAATGCAGTAATTAAATATTTCAAAGGTGGAAGATGATTAATAAGGACAGATATTAAATGTCTTGTCAGAATGATGACATAATATTGTTTACTACAATCACTCCAAATAGTGTTCTCAACCACTGAAAACCACTAACCATTTAAAAAGAAACGCAGAAAAGAGACTAAACAACAAAAAGAAAAGGATCTGACTCAGTTTGTAGCTTAAACATTTGTATTGAAAAGCTTTTAACTATTTTCTCTGAGGTTCCAGCAAATAAACTTGAACAAAATTTTGAGAAGTAGCATTTTCCTTTGAGTTTGTTTTTATTCAGTCTCACTGCAAAGTAGGTGAGAACATATAGAGCACTTCAATGAGACTGACTGCATTTGCAGATGGAAGAAAAGGATGATAATTAGTGAGCTTGCTTCATTTCAAAACATAAGACAAATTGAATTCTGCCTTTTGGTGGTGTCAGTAATATGCCAGTAACACAACTATTTCCATAATAACTAAATGAAGAAATAGTCAAAATATGAACAAAAGAGGGGATGTATATGATGTAATTAAAATGTGTTATGTGGGTGGTGTGCAGAAAGAACATTTACGCGTCATAGGTTCATGAGTAATATGACATCTTAAAGCACTGGGAAAAAAAATCTAGCCTACTTGGTAAGCACACTTTGTACAAACATTTACAGATTTATTAGATGAGAATAGCCAGCAAATAACTTTAACTGTACAGGAAGAATATGAGCTTTTAAAAGAAGTGCTCAGGCACAGATAATGTGAAAGCATTTCATTCAGGAGAAACTCTGTATTATTACTGCTTTCTGAAAGGGACCAAAGCAGGAGTCTGTAAGGCTATTCTGTGCATCAAATTCCCAGTCTGAACCTGCTCAAAGAGAATTCTCTACCTAGACTAGCATAATTTATCCATATCCCTGCCAGAATAAGTGACGAAGACATGCACAGTGATGGACTGTGTCAGGATTGTGCAGTATAGGTCGCCTATGACAGTCAGGCTTTGTAGATCCCAGTTAAAAGTGATTCTACTGGAAATAGCCACACTGAAAGTAGTAAAAAAATCAAAGGTATCGTTTGCTGTTTTATTACAATGGGAAGCCCGAGAAAGAATTAATGCACTCATCCTCTTTCCTTCTAATCTCACAAAATATAAAAAGTTAAAGATTATCTCATATTCCAGTAAGATTGACTCCATTTTCTTTGGGCTGTCTCTTTCCCCACCGCTATTTTAACACTTTCATTCAGCTGCGCATTTATTTACAATTGGAAATAAAATAAACCACGGTGGAGAAATAAAGAACTGAACAAGCAATAAAGACTGGTTAGCTATTGTAGGGAGCCATAGCACTAGCTTCTTATTGAATCTTCATTTCCTTTATTTCTCCTCCAAAAGGGTAAAGTGTAATATTCTCAGTAAATGGAAAGCAATGTAAACTGAGGGCATGCTGGAGCAAGACATGAGATAGAAGTGGCTACACATTGTATATCTTCAACTTAAAGCTTGGCAATTGCAGACTTCAAAGTCTGAGTGGTTGGAAGGGCAGTGAGAAGTCCAGGGGGAAAAGAGTTAACATGTTTCTTGTTGCTCTGGTTATTTGCTAATTTAGTTAAATAGGAGTGCTTTTCAACAAGTGAAACCATATTTATATGGAATAAATTAGGGAAGGTAAAGTGGTAACATGGAGTTTTTTTATTTTCAAGCCAAAGGCTGGTAGGTTAGCCATATTCTAGGTACTGGTTGAAAAACAGTTTTACAGAAAATGGCTTATCCATAATAGGATAGATGTATTTTGTCCTAAACCCAGAATATTTTAATCTAAGGCTGATGAGAACTGGAAGTGCTTGATTTGGTAAATGGCATAGCATAATTTTTTCAGAAAGGAATTTTGGATTTTGGGTATCATCTTGTGCTCAAGTTGGCAATGATTTTAGAGAAAACCAAAACAGCTTAAATAAAACATTTATTGTCTCTAACCATTGTACACAACCATCCAAACAAATGAAGAAACCAGTTTTTTAAAAAAGTTCAAATTTTATAATTCTGGTTACAAAATGAAGGTAATGTGATTTTTTGAGGTCCCATTTTGCTTTGGTCCAAACCATAGAAAAATTTGCACTACCAGAAGACCCTTGGCTTCTCCCAACAAAAATAAATATCCAGACTCTATGAAATCTTTCAAGGATGCTACAGTGCCAACTGCAAAGCAAAAGTATGCCTTCTGACCGTATTTCCAGGTGTTGTGGCATTGCAGTTGCTGATCGTAACAGCTTTACTACCTGAAAATATAGAGAGCAGTGTCCTTACGTCCTATAAATCATAAGTTTCATCCCTGTTCTGTACTGGATGTTGGCAGAAAGGTGACATTGTGCAACAAACATTTTCTTACAGAAGTTTAGGGTTTCTTAAGTACTCAAACATCTCTGCTGAAGAGTTAAAGATGTTATTTCAGGTTTTATTTTTTTACATTTATTTTTCTGTAAATACCTGTTTTCTTAAAAGCCAAATGGTCCCCTTTGTTCTGGTCAGCAATTCCTTAGAGATTCTAATTAAATCTAGTCCATTACAGCCCATTAGGTGGTGTTAAAAAGCAATTTGGTTTCCCTTCCCGAGTCCATGCCAACATGCTTACCCAATTACTTCCACAGTGCTTTAAAGATGAGATTTTCAAAAGCATCAGCATTGGTAAAATGCTGTTTTCAGTAAGTCAGTGGTCATCCCATTGACTTCAAATCTACAAGAAACAAAATAGCAAATGTCCAAGTATCTTTTAAAGACCAAAAGCTGTCTAAATTATGGGAGAGCACTATAATACATTACAGCAATACCACTAAGCTAATTAGTTGCTTCTTTCAGTGGCTTCTTATGTCAATATAATTCAATTGCTTAAGAGCCTCTTCCCAATTCTGGTTTTGGGCAGTAATGGGGACATTTTTATTATAAGTAACACTGGCAATTAGATTTCATGGATTACTTTATGAATCTCATTTCTTTTTTTCTCTAGAAATGCTACTTTTGAGTCACAGAAAAACAAATTTCGGAACTTACGAGCCTGTCTATCAGGGTGGATAGGAAAGTAGAGGCAGTCAGAGAAACCTGAAATCATTCTACATTTAATAATTCACTGAACACCAGTTTGAAAGGAAAGCAAATAGCCAAGACTGGAGTGATCGGGCTGCAGAATATAGAAATCTGTGTCCCAAATGCTTGCCTGAGTGTCAGGGGCATTGTCCTTCTGCACGTCCTTCAGTGTTTTCCTCATTTTTTATTTTTGTTTTTAGCTTCTGAAGTGTTTCTTCTCCTACAGTTTTAACTTCTAAAATGTGCAGCATTCCTTTAATGAGGGAATTAAAGGTCTCCAAAACTGGGTTTTATATTATATTATTATTGTTAGTAATTTGAAAGCAAAATAGAAACATTTTTGATAACCAACATTAGAGCCTGAAGGTAGGTCTCACACAGGTAGGATCCAGCATTTAAGACAATCTGACTCTCATGGTTGTATAACATTTCTAAGAAAGGCTTCACAAGTGAGACCAGATTATTAGTCTGTCTTCTGGGAAGAAACTCGGAGCCCTCAGTCAGCTCTTTATTGCTCATAAGCTTTCCAGCCAGGTGCCTCCTAGTGGATTTAATAAATACTGACAAATTAACCCATTTTTAGTCTGTGTCAGATGGCAAGGAACAAGCTCTCTAAAGGGCTGAAAAGTATTAATCACATATATTCAAGTTAGAGAAGAGAGACATGTCTCTTGGGTTTAGCTCCATGGGTGGTAATCTCTTTCAGTACAACAGCTAATATCCAAGTCTTGGAGTCCTCACTTATCTCCCCCCTCGTAGGCTGGTGTATTACAGCAAAACTGAAAATCAGAGTAGGTTACGCTGATACGTAAGCAGGGAAATGCTGCAAGGGACCGGCTCCTCACTCTGAGCCCCGGGGAGGCAGCTGAGCACTCACCTGCGAGGGACCTTGGTTATACGTGATTTACAAAGCTGGAAGAACAATCTTGTTAAGAGGAAAAGAAGGAAATAAAGACAAAATAGCTTCACAATTATAGGTACAAGGTGTTAGGCAGTGCGCCAATTGCTTTCCATCTGTATTCTGCATCTGTTGACTTTTGCACATTTGGTTGAGTGTTTTCAGCACTTTTCATTGATTACAGATTTAGATGCTGTAATTTCTACCAAGTATGATACCAGAAAATTGTCAAAATATTTGCAGCCAAATGCAAACCTGCTCAAAATTCTACAGCATTTAAACTCCAAACTTACAGGCAGAAAAAAAAGAAGAAGAAAAAAGAAAAAATATTGCTTAGATTCATAATTTTCTTCAGAAAATAACGGTACATTTTGCAGTGTGAGATTATGACTGTTTGATCAAAAGGTTTTGACTGCGCGATACCAGGATTAGAATCCTCCAAACCAAATATTTTTACCTTTATATATTTTTTAAAAGTGTCCTTTCAGATATTCCAAAGTTGATTGATGAAATCATTTCTTTTTTTCCAGCTTAAAGGGAGATAAATTATTCTCTGGCAACAGAAAATCTAAATGAGAAGAGAAACGCTTCTTCACCGGTAAAGACAGACAGGACAAAAATAAATTGATGTGGTGCCTGGATTGCAGTGACCATTAGAGCACTGAGGACAAAACAAAGGAAAGGGTGAAGGGAAGACAGTAACGGCAGACTGTGCTGGATAGCCCTTTGCTCCAACATTAACCAAAGTTTCGGAGGGAAATACAAGATTTTAGGTGAAGATCACACACACAGAGAAAAAAAGGAATTACCTCTTTTTTTCTTCTGTTGAACATTTCTTTCTGCTGAATATTCTGTCAGCAGAGAGGAGCTCTCAACATTCACTTTTTGAGTGATTTCATGGATACAGTAGAAGACAATGGAGGAGAAGCGGGCTGTGAGGTCATTTCAGTGTGGACACAGAAATGTAGGGCCTGGTCGACTTATTAAGTGAGCTTGACAGGGAAAATCCAGCATGATTTTTTGCAGGTTGTATTTCTTCCTCCTTAAGCTTTTAATGTTTTGTTACTATTGTTTCCTGTCTATAAGGCCAACCAAGGGCCTCAGTGAGACTTGCAGTCTCTGTAGATTTTCCTGCTGGCTCCTAAACTGAGTGTAAGTACAATATTCCCAGGCTTATCCAGCTCTGCTTTAGAATCCATTTGTAATCCACACAAGAGCCGTAAAGAAGAAACATATACTGTATTATTACTGGGATAATTGCTGTCTGGCTAATCTCACGTTTCATTGCTGCTGGGCCTCTTTTCTTATTAGCTGTGAATGTTTACAATTCTGAGTGATTGTGTAAGTCCTTCTTGCCTCATCTAGCCCCTCTGCAGAACTGACAGTTGTCCTTGACTTTAAAGCATGATATATTCTGCTTCATTTACAATACATCCAAATCCACTCTAAACAGACTTTCCGTTTCTTGGTGAGGTGCCAGGGATTCTGAACAGTCAGATCCTGCCAGCTATTACTGTTGTCAATAGCTGACTTTGGGGAGGAAAAACATGGTATGAGGCTTTGAAGTAGTTGATCAGCTATGCTCAAGTGACCCCTGATAGCTCTATGGCTGTAGCTTGGATTTGCTGTACCCACATACTTCTCATTTCAGTACAAAGTCAAAGAAAGCAATCAGAGAAATGTCTCTGCTCATCTGCAAAAGCTGAAAACAAGTTCTGTCTTCTGTTGCTTCATGTATGTCGTTAACCTCAAAGCTATGTATGATCATCTCACTTCCAAGACTGGGCAAAAGGAAGTTAAAAGGAAAATATTAAGATATATTT